>OZ020621.1:35315364-35527703 GCA_963971575.1 Liopterus haemorrhoidalis
AAGCACTTAGGTGTGTGGGAGTCACTATTTTATGATAAAAACTTTTTAACGTAAAGAATGTCCCTAAGTAAAACGTAAAAAGTTTAAATAAAGTAAATACATAATATAAAGTAAACAGACTTATGGAGCTACATTTAAAACAAAAACTGAAGATAAAAGAAATCAAATTATTAATTTATTTGATTTTACAAATAAAAGTATTTTTAGAAATACTACAAACCAGATTTCTTTGAAATGAAAGTTTCACGATGAAAAAAAAAAATCAATTGAAATTGTTTAAAATTGGAGGAAGTAGTAACAAGGAAGTTATTACAAATAATTTATTGACTATATTCAATTCTAGCCTTAGATATAGTCTGGAGCAGTGGTTTTTAAACTGGAAACAAAAGAGTAACATCTTCTTATAATCAAAAAAGGAAATTATGGAAAATCGTGGCAGATACCTCACAACTCATTTCAAAAATACGTTTTAAATTATCACAAGAAAATTATTTATTCGTAAATTTGTCCCTATCCCACACGGAACTTTTGAAATGTCAATTTGGTATCTGACATATGTAGTTTTTGAATGAATATAACCTCAATATAATGAAACTTTAACCAATAATTTAAAAGCCAGATTTATAAGTTCACATACTTTCATCAAAGTAAACTTACACCACAACAATGACCCAAGTAACAAGATCTAGTTACGTATTACAAAATGAGACAGATAATAGATGTGCATACCAACATAACCTATAAAGCACAAATAAAAATGCATTATTTAAATTAACGGTTTTATAGCATTTTGTTGAATAAAATTTGATAATTTAGAGGTGTTTTGGAAATGCTGTTTTGGAATAAGTGAAAATATATATTTTTTGCATAACTAAAATATAAAATAACTTAGTATCCAGGGGTAAAACTGGAACTCTTTACTTTCTCAGTTAATTTTTGTATATTTTTGTATTTTTTGATAATTTGAATGAACATTTTTATATGTTTATAATCTGAATACCTACAGATTTATTTTACTATATCTAACTGAATATTCTTAAATTTATTAAAAAAATTGTTATTAATTTTTCGTTTTCCTTTTTTAAATTCAAAAATATTAATCGCATTGTTATACTTTTACTATTTTTTGGTAGAATGTGTATGTATTGATTAGTAAATGAATTAATATTCTAAGAATATATATATATATATATATATATATATCCCAAAACATTCTTCGAAGTTGGTCAAAGAATGGTTCGAGGATTCAAAAATTAACGTAATGACTTGGCCGTCACAGTCACCCGATTTAAATCCAATAGAAAACCTTTGGGAGATTTTCGACAGAAAGATTAGATACAAAACGCATTCAAATATTGCAGATTTGTTTAAAGCTTTGCAGGGTGCCTGGTCTAATATTTATAATGAAATGATCACGAAATTATTAGAATCAATGCCGAAAAGATGTTGGGAAGTTATAAATACTGGTAGTTACTATACAAAATATTAAAAATGATCTGTTTATAATAATTCATTTTCTTAATTAATAAAAAAAAAAGATTTCTTTAAGAGTAGTTGCTATCTTTATGTCCAGGTAAAAATAATAAATACTATAAAAAAAAATAGAATTTACTATTAAAATTTAATTTTTTACTATAATATATGTAGAGGATTGTTAAAGGTAAGAATTACATTTTTTAATTTTAAAAATATTGAATAGAATAAATATGAAAGAGGATTATCAAAAGTTGCTATCTTTATGGCCAATACTGTATATATATATATATATATATATATATATATATATATATATATATATATATATATATATATATACATATATATGTTTCTTTGGTTTCTATAAGGAGCATAGGGCCTCCACAAAAGTCTTCCAGCGTCTTCTATTCACCACAAGATTTTTAATTTCCAGTCACGATTTTCCATAATTCCTCTCTTCTTGAATAAGAGCTTGTCTCCAGGATGTTTTTGGTCTTCCGATTTTTCAAGGCAATTCTTGGCACACTAGTTCGCTTTCTGCTCAGGACATGTCGTATCCATTTCCACTTGCGCCATTTTATTTCATTCTGACTGTTTAGTTAGTTCGTTGCCATGGCTCTGAGTTAGATATTCTTTGCGGCCAGAACACTCGCTTGATTCTACGGAGAGATCTGTTTACAAAGGATTGCGATTTGAAAGTAATTACACGGATAACCTTCCAGGTCTCACATCCGTAGAGTAGTACGGATGTGAGACCCTTCCTCCACCACCATATTATTTGATTTTTCTTCTTCTATTCCTCACTTGATTTTCTGAATCCACCCAGGCCTCGAGTAATGACCAATATCCCGGTGATAGGAGTTAAAACAAATTATTTTCCGAGTACGCTCCTGCTAACAAATCTTTTCCGAAAGCCCCATCAACCATGCTAATACACGACCCCATTCCATTTTGCTAGGTTAGTGGTTGTACAAAACTTCTATAGTTCTAAGTGAATGGACTCGTTAATCGGGGCATTATACTAATAGTATCGAAAGATTATCTAATAAATCTTAGTGGAACCAACCGCCCATATGATTTATTTCATTATTAAATCATAATTATATAACACATTTCATTTTGTAATACGTGACGAAAAGGAAAAGTTCATTTTTTGTGTTGTGTATTTATAATTTCATCTTGATCATCAGAAACTGTTAGTCATTCAAATACCTAGGCGTTTCCCTTTCAAATAGAGGGAAGAGTGAGGATGACATCAATAATAAAATAGGGCAAGGAAAGCGTGTAATCTGGCACTTAAACTTGCGCCATTTTATTTCATTCTGACTGTTTAGTTAGTTCGTTGCCATGGCTCTGAGTTAGATATTCTTTGCGGCCAGAACACTCGCTTGATTCTACGGAGAGATCTGTTTACAAAGGATTGCGATTTGAAAGTAATTACACGGATAACCTTCCAGGTCTCACATCCGTAGAGTAGTACGGATTTCACATATGTATTGAACAAGCGCAGCTTTGTGTTTCTCGAAATATAATTGGATCTCCAGACAGCATTTAACATAGCGAAAGTTTGCCTAGCCATGCTGAAGTGTTGCTCAATATCCAGTGGATACATTTCTCCAGATCTATCGAGAAAAGTTGCTCGTTTATGTTTGTTTATAAGGTGTATATGTGGTTTAAATCATTTCAACTACTTGAAAGGATAGTTTCTAAGGCGTATGGATTTTCGAGCATATGTCGCCGAGCCCTGACCGGAATTATATTTCGGGTCGTATAAAGAAATTTATTCAAAAGTTAGAATTGAGTGTTCCGGATTTTTTATTCAAATTGTTTAGTGTAAGAATTCTCATTTCAAAGTGTGCTACTGGATATATTCTTGAGCGCATCAGTTGCGTGTTGGATTTGAAGTGAATTCAATTATTTCTTAGCGTTTATTTGCATTTTCTTATCACAGTAAATAAATAAAATAAACTGAATTTCAATGTGTTTCGTGCAATTTTAAATGCAGTGTTATGTTTGTTGTTTTTTTATGTTAAATACATAATTTTTAATGTCGTAATAGGATTTACGATGAAAGCTCTGCTTTGTTAAAATATATTTTCATAAATCTTTTTAATATATCTTGCTTAATCTTTTGTTATATTGAAGACATTTAGCACTATTTTAAAAGAAGATTTAAACTTGGTTTTCAGAATAAAATCTGGTTAAAGAAAAGATTTTTGTTATTAAATCTTTCTATCTATAGACCTATTGAAAGACCTTCAGTTTTGGTTTTTAAATATTCTGCAATGTCTTCGCCATCGAGTTTTCAAAACCAATTGTGCTGGCCATTTGTAAGACTTCATCAGTAACCTCTGGATTGTAATTTCTTGTTCTCCTGTTACATCTGACCACATCTTGTGCAAAATAAAATTTTCTGAAATTTGACTTCTTTCCCGAAACCTTCAAACTTGTTATTACAAAACTAAACCTTGCACAAACGATTTCATTACACCCATTGGCGTATTAATTGGTTGTCCCGAGAGTGCAGTGGACACTAAAGGCCGGTTTCTGAAAGTTTAGCCGAGTTTTATTTTTTGGTTAAACTCGGTTACAATATAACAATCCTATAAGTAACCAAAGCAACCATTTTCTAACCATTTGGTTATAGTAAACTAAACTTTCAGAAACCGGTCATAAGGCCGCAGTAAAGCAATCATGCGCCTGGGGTCAAAATTGATACTTGCACCGCCTAAGGAAACATGAAATACATGATACACACAAAATCAGCGGCATCGGTGCCCCTTCGCTTGATGCGCCTAGGGCCGTCGCTCCCTCCAATCTACTCTCACTGCAGCCCTGGTGATTACAGGCTCAGGAACCAAGGGGCCCATAGAAAATATAAACAACAACTGACAAGCAGGTGTAGACTGGCTATTTAACAAATATCCCCGTTTTGACTTGCTGTTTACTTCCTCCACCACCATATTATTTGATTTTTCTTCTTCTATTCCTCACTTGATTTTCTGAATCCACCCAGGCCTCGAGTAATGACCAATATCCCGGTGATAGGAGTTAAAACAAATTATTTTCCGAGTACGCTCCTGCTAACAAATCTTTTCCGAAAGCCCCATCAACCATGCTAATACACGACCCCATTCCATTTTGCTAGGTTAGTGGTTGTACAAAACTTCTATAGTTCTAAGTGAATGGACTCGTTAATCGGGGCATTATACTAATAGTATCGAAAGATTATCTAATAAATCTTAGTGGAACCAACCGCCCGTATGATTTATTTCATTATTAAATCATAATTATATAACACATTTCATTTTGTAATACGTGACGAAAAGGAAAAGTTCATTTTTTGTGTTGTGTATTTATAATTTCATCTTGATCATCAGAAACTGTTAGTCATTCAAATACCTAGGCGTTTCCCTTTCAAATAGAGGGAAGAGTGAGGATGACATCAATAATAAAATAGGGCAAGGAAAGCGTGTAATCTGGCACTTAAACCTGGTATTTTGGAATAACAATATAACCAAAAAGACAAAAATGGTTATCTACAAGACTATTGTCGAAAGAATGTGTACCAATGGTTCAGAAACATGGGAGCTGACAAAAAGGGATCCCAATTGAGCGCCATGAAAATGGACCTTTGGGGAAGGAATTGCGGTATCTCAAAACTTGAGCACGTTAGTAATCATACTATAAGAGCAACTGTGAACGTTGAAAACACCACCATAGAATCGATAGAGAACAAACGACTCTTGTGGAACGGGGCACCTTCAAAGTATGCAAGATAACTGATGGCCCAAAAAGATTTGGATATCGATTCCTGTGCGCAGAATAAGAGCAATGAGACCAGCAAGGATCTGAGCTGACTATGTGCAGGAGACGATGAAGGCCTAAGTGCTCCAAGATGGCAACTGGTTGAACAAGATTGCCTGGCGAAATGGAAGCGAGAATCGGTGACATCCGTAAACTACTCGTTATATGCTATAGTTATATGCTACAGATTTACAAGTATACATGGTTCCATAAATCTTTTTACAACACAACAGTCAACAAAGTCACCAGACGTAGTTACGTTTAACAAAACGAATTATATAATATAACATATCTATACATATTTGCAATAAGTTCTGTAATTCTCCTACTATATTTTCTAATACTTTAAAAATTATTTCAGTTGACAGTTTTGTGGACTGTTAAAATTCTACACTTCAACCGCATTTTCGATATAAATCAATTGGCATTGAAATTTCACATTTGCGTACGTCATTTGTTACAGCTCATTGAGTTGCGTTATCTTTACAGTTCGCGGTTCCCGAAGAAGAGAACGGGAGAAGTGGCGGAACTGGAGAGGCCAGAACGGATTATCTAAAATAAACCTGACCCTTGTATTACACTCAACCCTATTCGCCACAAACTACCTAGATCGAATTAGATAAAAAACGATTCCCGTTCAGGACTGGGTTAAATAAAATTGATTTTTTTCTTTAAATATTTTATAACCGCATTTTTATTTTATCGTTAAAAAGCTATAATACTATGGTAATAGAGATAAAGTATATTAAGATTTTATTTGATTTTGCAAGGTGTTTTAATACATATCACTTTACCAGCAGAATTCGAAAGACTAACAAAATTTATTTCTCGTACATGATGTCTAGAGATCTCCCCATTACACGAATGGAAGTAAGATTCGACTTGATAACTCCAACGTAAAATCCGTACTATTTCAAGAATGTGAAACATGAAAGATGTCGAAAGAACTAAGATCGTTTACAGTTATTTGTTAACCGCTGTTTACGCAAATGCACAAAACGCCATCGTTGGTGTGCGCCAAAAAACTAACTAATTAGCTGTTTACGTAATATAATGTATTTTTTTTCTGGCTAGAATTAGTTACCAATAGTTGGTCTGGAAATAAGTAAGAAATAGGAAGATTTATCAACAACATAACTAGGATGTCCTTGGATTAGAACCTGCCAGGAAGTCGACTAATGGCCGGTTGCTAAAGTAAGAATTATCTCTAACTCAAGTTAAAATTATTTGTTTTTGTTATGTTGTAACATATAAAAATGATTTTAACTTGAGTTAGAAAAAACTCTTACGTTAGCAACCCGACATAAGTGAAAAAAAAACAATGAAAAATCCAATGCAAAAGGGATGACAGATCCAATGTCTGTCATCCAAGACGTCGTCATCATTTATCAAGCACTGACGTCCACTGCAGAGTATAAGCCCCCCTTTGCGTCTACAATCCTGTGTCCAGTGCCACTTACACCCAATTGCTGATCATTCTCTTGATATCATTCGTCCACTGTGTAGGAGGTCTGCCTCGGTTTCCAAAGTATTAGACGCCTAGTGACAGCGCGTCCAGAGTCAATAGTCTCTAGGCACTATTCCAATATTTTGCTGGTCCTATCTATCATCCATAAAAATTCCTTTACAACACAACAATCATCAAAGTCACCAGACTTTGTAACGTATTACAAAATGAATTATATAACATATCTATATATATTGCAAATAATATATCTATCTATTTGCATCTATCTCTATTGCAATATATATCTATATGTACTTGGTTCTAGCCACTGGTTCTAGCCAGTGGTCTGTCCACAACCACTTTAAGCATGAAACTTTTCCAAATTTGTCGCAAATTTTTATTTGCAAAGTATGTCGGCCTTGGTAGCGTAAAAGTAGCGATCCTGCTTCACCAGCAAAAAATCCTGGGTTCAAATTCCGGTCAGGGTATGGATGTTTGTGATCCACAGTGAAATTGGGAATTATTTCCTGTTCATGGTTTTTTAATTAAAAATGTGTAGGGCCAACCATAGCTTTTTTCATGGATCTTTGAGCAACGCAGTTTTTCAACAGATTTTCGCATGAGGGGGAGAGTCTCAGCACCAAAGCTGACTAGTAAGACACGTTAATCAAATACCATTATCTTGAGGCAAATGGGAAGATCATTTATTAATATGTGCTTTAGATTTCCAAAGGCTGCTCATCTCAAACCAATTCTTCTATTAATCTCTATTTTGTTATTCCGGGCGATAGTTATTCTGTGTCCCAGGTATTTGCAGTGAGACACTTGAACAACGGATTTATCCAAGATTGACAAATTAGTAACCTGTCAATCCAAGGCATGATCGGAAATAAAACTTGAGCCAATAATGGAACACGCTGTCCACTACCTGTTTAATCCTTGTATTATACGAGGGAGTAAAAGGAATAAATATATTAAACCGAGAAAGTTAAAGGAATAAACGTATCTGCTTTTAAATCGTGTTTGGATGCTATCAGATTTTCTATCCTCAACTCTTATCCTATCAGATACTGACTTTCAAGTTTCGCTGTGACATGGCCCTTCTAATATCGCTAATGTTTTTCTGAAGCATCCTCTCTTTCTGTGGTCTGGGTTCTATTCCGAATCTATTCGTGAGACACTTGCTAACATTCAGCAGAAGTCCAATTCCATGATCAGAATTTTATTTTCGTAGGGCGGAATTTTATTTTCGTAATATTATAATCAAGGGCGGAAGTTATACTATAATTCTAAAGGAAAATTTGAATGACTTTTCGAAGACTTAATATTTCTAGGACACTATATATGTACATCATATTGAAAACTTTGTTTGAAACTTCAAGTTCATCTTAAGTTTGTGATCTTTAAGTCAGCTGTTACAAATTAAGGTTTACGAGTATCTAGTATTGTATATTTGAACATTCCGTCAGAAATATTTCTCGGCATCTGGCTGGTTTAATAACTCGACTCTACGACCAATTGAAGAAGTAAATTAATTCGAGAGGGAAATTTGCACGTAAATCGATGCCAGTTTGTTGTTTGTGTCAAATTGAAAGTGATTAGACCAGCCTGTAATTGACTAATGAACAAATTACGGTTTGTTTTACCAATTACGAAAAGTAAAATCTGTCATTTACGTCATAACATAAATATTTATGAGGTTTTATTTGATTTTGTCAATCTAAAATTTATTTTTATTTAATATACATATTGTATTCTAGATCAGTGTTTCTCAAACCTTCGACAGTTGTGGACCACTTTCAGAATTCCACACTAACCGCGGACCACCAACTTCAAGAAAAACATTTTTTCATAAAGGCCCATTATTAATACTAATGAAATTTTGTGTGCGCGGACCACCAAGATATAACCCGCGAACCACCTGTTGAGAGACACTGTTCTAGATCAGTACTTATTAAACTTTTTGATATCGTGGCTCCCCTGCAACTCAAATCAGTAACCACGGCCCCCCTAATTTTTGTTATTGGAACCAAAATTAGTTAAAATATATATATATACATATAGTTTTTTACGCTCAGATCATTCAATAATCTATGTATAATGAAGAATAATATTTATGTAGCATTAAAGGTAAAGCTACTCATCCTTTTTAAGTAATAAAATAATTAAGTGTTATATTTACGACTCTTCGCGGCCCCCTTGTGGGAACACCACGGCCCCCTAGGGGGCCGCGGCCCACCACTTTAGGAAGCACTGTTCTAGATAATACTTAAATAGAACTACATGACCATCTCAGATTGCGATCCATAGTTGGAGAAATATGCCAATGTTTTTAAATGGATATAACTGATGTTAATCCATAGACCTCGAAATAGAAGGAAATTGTGTGCGTGCGGAAAATATGGACTACCATAAGCTCTATCTATTTTCTGTATTAATAAAATTGAAGCTATACTTTCTTTTTATTTTTTCGGTCTCATATTTGGTTTCTACACGTTTTAGATGATTATATGATATCCGCAAAAAAAAATCAATGTTTGTCTGTCTGTTTGTCGGTCTGTCTGTGTGTTTGTCTATCTATCTGTCTGTTCGTACGTCTATCTGTCTGTCTTTTTGTCAGTCTGAGATTCACAAAAAAACGGCCAGACATATTTTAACGAGATTTGGTACGGTGATTAGAAGCGGAATTTAAAAATACGTATCTAAAAAATATGGTATCCCAAAAATTTTATCCTAAGGGGGTTTTATCGGCTTTAAACTGTTTACTAAAAAACTTAAAATTTGGGGAGTTAATAATCTTTTGAAATATCTCCCTTAATGTTGGCTTAGTAGCAAAAACGTGTATGACAAAAATCATTCATAATAAGAAACCCAATCTTTTCAATTCAATTGGATGATTTTATCAATTGGATGAATATTTGGGGAACTACGGGGGGACCCCTTAGCTAAAATTTTTAAATATTTCACTTATTATTCACTTATTTTCGGTTCAGCAAGAAAAACACGGTGGGGGGCATGGGGAGCTCTACGTATATACTAAAAATATCTTACTTAACAGCGAAAAATTATTTATGGTATACACTTGAAATATCTCAGTTATCATAAGCACTCATCAACAAAAATCGGTACCCGTGTGAAGTATAGATACGTCGGTTAGTATGAAATAAAACCATACATTATTATTAAATTACTTTTTTGAATCACTAACAAAAGTATTCATGGCCACACATTCCAGAAAAATTTGTTTTTTTGAAACATTATTTTAAAATTTATCCTCAACTTGCCACACATATCCCTTCTTGCTTTCCCTTAAACTACGCCTATGAAATTACATGATTTGTCAGTAGTTTTAAATCCCAAAGCCACAATCATGTACGTTGTGCGCAATGCGTAATTCCCCTTCATCCGTAAAGCGAAACAATTAAAATGTAACTTCTGACTTGTCATTCGTTAACTAGATCTTACGCATAAATCGTGCTTGGTTGCTATGTTACGATAATAAACGATTTTACCCGAATACTTACTCCAATTCGGGTAATTTGTTCATTTACTAATGACACCTCTGTACAATTACGAAATGGGTTGACAGTTACAATAAATTGATATTGATCTGAAAATTTGTCACTTGCTAAGACTACATCTGTTTAAAACACTGTCTAATTGGATGTAGATTTTTAATTATACAAAAAACAACAAGGACAGTGAAACATTAGCGCTAAGGGGTATAGTGACATTGTGATGTCGCGTGGGCTGTAGTAATGACTGGTGGAGAGGTAGGCTAACTCATCAATAAATCAAGGAGTCAAATATTACTAGCACCTTTTCATCGTCTCGTTAATGATGGACCATTGACGCAGTGCTTGTCTTGACAGTAAGATTTTGATTAGGCTTTGTACAGAAACACGAACGTTTTTTATATTAAAGCACTTATTAACCAGTTCTACATATATGATGTAACGCATAGTTTTATTCATATATTGTTCATCAGGGTTTATCACGTTGGTGTGGTTGGTTCGAAGAACTCCTCTGTCACTTTATTTTGTGTCTGTTAATTCACTGTTTATATTTGATTCGATTGTTCGCTATCCGAACTATGACTGTCACTGTCTATTATAGCAGCGTTTCTCAACCGGGGGGCTGCGCGCCCCTGGGGGGCCGTGAAGGCTTCGTCGGGGGGCCGCGAAGTCATAAAAGATCGAAACATGAAAATATAATAAAAATGCACATAATCATACAAGATATAAATTTTATTCATATTTATAAATTCGAGTATGTTATATTGATGTTCATAAAAATATACCTTTCACAACATAAATAAAATAAATATTCTATTTATTTTTATACTTAATATACCTATTTTGACAATTAATTTAAACTACAGGCTATTTCAAATGTTTAAGTTGTCACTAGCTAACTTTATAATGAGTAAATGGGCTTTTACTAAACAAAATGATCAAAAGCTTCAATTAATCGATAAAAATTACTAGATTTGAAAATCTAGTTCCGCTTTAACAAAAGAAACAGACTATAAGTAGACTATATCAAGGTCAAATAAATTGTATGTGTCGGTTAATGGGTTTCTATGACAATAGTTCGCGTTGGAGGTACTTCAAGTATTTTTAAGTTGTGCTTTGAAGTACGATTTGAAAGTGCAATATTTGTTATTATATATTTTTTTAATTGCTCTCCGAACTACAGGTAACTCAAGAGTAAGGATACGAATGTGTTTAAATTAAAATGGAAGGCACTTTGAACACTTCGAAATTGTCCTTGATATCCTGTAATTCCGGTTTTTTCGGAAAATTTCAATACTACCATTCAATTTTGTGCATAAATTTTAGTTCAAAATTTTCGACGTGTGAGCGACGTGTGAGCAACGTCGCCTTTTCGAAAAAACTCGTGTTCCCATTATCTTGATACACCCTATATATATATATAGGGGGGCCGCAGACAATATTTATATAATTTGGGGGGTCCCAGGCCATAAAAGGTTGAGAAGCACTGTATTATAGTGTCTTGCGGTAATTTTCTCTTTAATCTTCTGTGAATTTTTCACTTGCCCAGTTTATAGTGTGTGGCACCGGAACACTGTCCAATGCTGTGGAAAAATGTCGTCGACAGTTTTTTCATGAAGTCTTCTATAGTCATTATATAGCTCATTTAAACCACGGGCTGATTGGAACAAAGAGCTTGCAATTTTTTAATGTGTGTTCGGGGCACCTAATACCATGCACGCGTAGGTCAAGGTAGGTCTCAATATACTCTTGTAGATTAAGAGGAAACATTTTTTTTTAAGGTTGATTTTCTATTCACTAATTGATAAAGCATCGCTAATTTAGCTTGGGCTTCTTGTAATTTTTTCCTAATATGGTATCTCCATGTTAATCTATTATCGAGAAGCACCCTTATTGCATATCTTATTGTCTGATTAGGCGGGTTCCATAATAATAATTATGTTTGGCAGGTTACAAGTTTTTCTTAATTTGAACCTTTTAATATGGCATTAACTCGTATTTAGTTTATTACAATATTTAAAAAAATCACTTGTGGCCACCACAGGACCGACTGCCATTACAAAGTACTTGTATAAAATACATTCTAGCAGCAGAGTAGTTATTATTGTAAAAAACAATAACTTATTATAAGTTGACAATTTCATAATGTGTATTTATATTTTACGATAACCATGGAACGTACCTGCATAGATGAAGAAAAAAATGTCTCAAATAAAAGTTGTTACTTGCTTTAATAGCAACTTTTGTTAAATAAATTTTTTCGAAATATTTCTCTGTTGTGAAATATTCGCAAAAATCCTAAAACCGACACGAGTAAACTCCCATTTCTAGTTAACCGATTTTTACCAAAAGTTGATCAACTCGTGCCATTGATGGCAGAAGCTTAAATATGAAGTTTCATAAAAATCCTTTCAGCCAAATTTTCTCTGCACGTGTACACAGACAAACAGACGGACAGACAGACGGACGGACAGACAGACCGACAGACATCATGCTAAAAATAGTCAAAACGTAATGTAGGGACCTCAATTCGTGGAGATCCATCGAAATCTCGAAACGTCAAAATCGGTATGATCACAATACCTCCCTTATATATGTTGGCGGTCAGTAAAAATATATAAACCTACCAGTTACTCAGTTTTATTTTCATATTATATTATTCATATCAATCAAGTGGAATTTATGTAGCTGTGTAGACGCGAATAGCTTTTAATGCGGTGCTTCAAACATTTCAACTAACTTTTGTGGTCGTAATTAGAGATGGGAATTTCGGCTCAGTTTGCGGAACCGGATCAGTGCAGGTCGTTCAGTTTGCTGAGCCAGTTCATTGATCCGGCTCAGTGATCCTGCTAAGTAAACATGATCAACTCGTGCCATTGATGTCAAAAGCTTAAATATGAAGTTTCATAAAAATTCTTTTAGTCTAATTTGCTCTGCACGTGTACACAGACCGACGGACAGGCAGAAAAACAGACAGACAGACAAACAGACAGACATCATGCTAAAAATAGTCAAAAAGTTATGTAAGGACCTCAATTCGTGGAGATCCATCGAAATCTCTAAATGTCAAAATCGGTATGATCACAATACCTGCCTTATATATGTTGGCGGTCGGTAAAAATTTAAAATATAATCTGTAGTGATATCACGATTTTTTTTGTTAATCACTGACTGATCTGTTTTTTATTACAATTGCCGTATCATCTGCAAACATGGTGATTGTTTCATCAGCTGGAATAGGCATGTCGTGCAAAAATATGTTGAATAGAACGGGACCTAAAACTGATCCCTGTGGCACTTAAGGCGTATGTTTTTAATATCTGGTTAAGTGTTATTGATGCTTACTTGGAAGCTATTATTTTTCAAAAATGATGTTAATATTTTCAAGAGATATATTGTAGTTTTGGTTTTTTATAGCTTATAAATAAGACCCTGAATCCACACTTTGCCGAATGCTTGCGCAATGTCTAAGAATCCTGCAGGTACGAACTGTTTGTTTTCAAAACCTTTTTCAGTTGTTCCCGTAATACGAAGTAGTTTGGTGTACTGTGGCGCGCTATTCCATAATTATTGCTAATATTGAATTTCAGCTGTTAGGGTGCTAAATCGGGTGAGGGTAGTTACAGTATTGTAGGTGGTCGCCCTTTTTGTAGATGAGAATAACGGTTCAAGTGAGCCATATTTTTGGGATCGTGCTATTTTCGAATTGATCTGTTCATGATTATGCCCTTGAAATAGGATGGATTTCATCGGGGCGAAC
Organism: Liopterus haemorrhoidalis; assembly: GCA_963971575.1. NCBI lineage: Eukaryota > Metazoa > Arthropoda > Insecta > Coleoptera > Dytiscidae > Liopterus > Liopterus haemorrhoidalis. The sequence continues at coordinate 35,329,370 of OZ020621.1, forward strand.
AGCTGTAGCAGTATTTAATTTTCTTTTTCTTTTTATAAATAATAAAGTTTATTAAATATTAAAGTAATTGCCATCTATACTTTGAATAAATATCAAACCTTTTTTTGTGATACTTAATTTATATTTCATTTTATTGTCCTAATTCGAGAATTTAATTTCCAAATCTCATATTATGTGCTGTTGTGGTTTAAAGTTATTTTCAGATTGTTACAATTCGTGTGTTAATTTCATTAGTATGACAGTGTTTCCTAACCTCACAATTGTACTTTAGAAAAATTGTAACGACTTAGTGGTTAGCCATTATGTTCTGCGTCAGTATAAACTGGAACACTTCTGCAACCATTATTTACTGTCGCCCCAAGAGGGTAAAAATCCCTGTTTTAGTGGTTACAAGTGTATTCATTGACAACGACCAAAAATGAAACATGAACTAAGAAAAAAACAATACACGAGCTGTAATCCAAAAAATCTAAACTAGCAATATAAAAATTCATTAATAAGAAATTATTTTACATAATTACGAATATACCAAGGCAATTTTTCAAAGGATATAAAAAGAAACACTTTTAATACCTGCGTAATTCCTGTACGTAACTATGGATGCCAAACAAAGAAACAAACTCAAAAACTTCATATATATATATATATGTATATACTAAAGAAAAATAGAAAGAGTTATGTTGCAAAAGGACAAAGTAAGGGCAACAACAATCATAAAAAGAACCGGTTTCATGAATGTACAGTGGGTGGCCAAATTATTAGGGACAGTGCAGATTTTCTGTAATTTTCAAATTAATTTAATGAGGAAATAAGTGGCTTTGGGTCTCGTATTAATTTTTATTCATTAGAGTGCTTTATTTAAAATATAAAATGAGATAATTGCTTATTCATAACCATTTATTTTTGTATAAAAAGTGTTAATTTAACAAATTAAGTAAAATCTTAATATTTTGTAATGCCACCCTTTGCTGGTTGTGATGCCACTCTCTGATAAGGGTTTCTATAAATTGCCGCTTGGTGGTGATGATTTCTTTGGCGACCTCCCGCTTTTTAAAATAATAATGATACCAGCAACAAGAATATAGAATAAAAATGATTTCAAAACAATTTATTTTCTAACAAATTGCATTCAAACTTGAAAATTACAGGGGGGTGTGCTGTCCTTAATAATTTGGCCACCTACTGTAGTACAGGAATCAAAGAAATAAAAATAAAAATGGGCAGGACACACAATCCGAAGAGCAGACAACAGAAGGAACACGGAATCAAATTGGTTTACAGTGTTCAAAAAAAAAAAAAAGCGCAGAGAATGACTGAAAACCAGGTGGGAAGACGAATTCAAAAATCAAGGAGGCAAACTATGGAAAAAGACTGCAATGGACAGAAAGATATGGAGATTAATGGGGGAGGCTCATGCCCAGAGATGGGTTTCGTGAGCAAACCAACTAAATATATTGTAACAAGTATCATATGTATAACTAAATATTTCTAAAAAACTGTAATAAAATAAATATGTAGCACATATAAGGATGAAATAGGATTAACATATATGTAATAAGTAATACGAATAAAGGGCTAGTATTATTATTATTTTACATTTTATTTAATTTCATGTAATTGATAAAATTGGTAAAGTAACCTGCAAATTTTACAAAAGATAATTGATAGCTACCTTGAACAATATAAAACTGTCAAATCAATCCGGCCAACTGCTGCATTCACATACCAACTTATCTAATAGAGAAAATCGTATGATTATATAATGCAAATTTACTATTTTTAAAAGTATGCAAAAGCAAAATAGAAAAAATAATATACAAAACTCGTAACATAAGGCATTTTGCTCCACTTGTCGATTAGAAAGTTCTGTAGTCAGATATTACCAGCTATGACTTCAGTTTTTGAGTTGAATAAAAACACGTTCTCTCTTTTTGTCCTCACGCTAGTACTGTACACTAAGTACTGCACATCACACGCAGTTCGCGTAGTTTTTTTTTTTATTAAATCTAGTATAATACACCAAGAAAAGGGAAAATCATTTTCTGTTATTGTGGAATATATATCACATGAAACGAAATATAACAATATATAACACTATGAAACCCTAATTCATATAGCAATGATCTTGACTGAAATACAGTTAAATCCTAATCTAATCAATATTACCTCAATATTAGAAGAATTAACGAAAAGTTTTTTCTTAATATCCCTTAACTTCTTTTTGAATTTATTACAAGAGGAGGAAAAAATAATTATTTTCATCACGTTCATATACTCGGCCATAAAAAAATGAAATTGGTTTTTTGGTTCAGGCGTTACAAGATGAACGCTGTGTAACAAGATACCGCAAGGAATGGGGTATTTTAGATTTATATACATATTATGGTAACATTTGTTGGTAATAGTTTTACTGATTACCTGATGGGTCTATTAATATTATCAGATGACAAAATTTAAGCTAGTGTTCATTGGATTTATTCCTCAGAGAAAGAAAATAATCCGAGACTATAAGGTGGGTGAGGTGGGTGCCAACGTTTCTTGGGTTAAAGGGACAGTATGTAGACGGCTTGTTACGGTTTAATTATTTATTTATTTTATTTTTAAATAATTGTGCGTGAAAATGTTTATCTCCTCGGAATGAATAGGTGAAAGGCCGCATATACTCGTCAAATATTTGGCTCCTAACAGAACACTATGTGCGTTATTCTGTTAGCGAGTAGTGTGATTGAGTGCCTTTGTTTCATATAATGCGAATAGGTAATTAAGTGTAATTTTTTAGTAGTATGAGGCATGTCAAAAAACTAAAGATACAAAGGTCTTCCACAAATACAACATTTTTAATTTACTAAAACGACACTGTGAATGAATTGCCTGTACATAACTTTATTTTTCTACATAGTCGTCGGCATTGTGCAAACATTTATTAAGCCTTCGAACCAGCTTTTGTATCCCCGAGTCATAGAAGTATGCCGCCTGCTCTTTGAACCACTTCATGACCTCTTCTTGCACCTCATAATCGTCGTCGTACTTTTTCCCACCGAGATGTTTCTTTAAGTGAAGAAACAAGTGGAAATCGGAGAGTACGAGATCTGGACTATACGGAGGGTGGTCCAATACATCCCACTTGAATTTTTCCAGAACCGCAGTGGTAACGTGCGCGGAAGTGTTCGCCGTGAATATCACTCCTACTTTTGGAGAACGCACTGCTCCATTTCGTCACATTTTGCCGATTTATAACGTCATCACAAACAGCACAAATTTGTTTGTGAATTTTCACTGGTCGTTCACCTTTTGCGTTGAAATATCGTATGACGACATGCACCTCGCTTTTGGCGGAACTTTGGATCGCCGCTACCATTTCAAACACGTCTCACTCAAACAAAGCCCGTTCTGAAATTAACAAACGAACAAGGCACACCGGTAAGGGTGCAAGGTCGACGATAGAGTTTCCAAAATGAGAATAAAAATTTCCCTATGAGCAATATACGTGATTTATCTTTAGTTTCCGGACACGCCTCGTATTTGGTCTCACTGTGAGGCTTGTAAGTATTCTGAGTATTTTATTTATTATTAAACACAGCCGCCATCTGCTGTGTTGGCGAGTCTGACTCCGAGTTTGAGAGCCAACTAGCTAGGTATCTAGAGCAAGCTCCAAGAAGGTGTTTGTTCGTTTGTGGGTTGATCTGGCAAACTAACTATCTGGGTGCCTGCTTCTTTAAGTTACAGTAACGCCTTAGATTCTTTTACTAGGTAGAGATTGAACCAACCGCCAAGTAGGTAGCTCCTTTGACTAACACAATATTAGATCTATCCGCACACTAGAAGGCCACGAACCTAAGGCCATAGCAGGGTATTACTGTGGAAACGAATTATGCTTTTACTCAAAAATCCACGTCGTTTGGTTCTTGACTCTCTGACTCTTAAAAGAAGTTGACTGAAATACTTTACATTTATAGTCTTCCGATCAAGTAAGTATTCTACAAAAATGTACTGTTAATATCCCAGAATACAGTATCATTACTTTTCCAGCTGATGGTAATGTTTAGAATTTGTTTTGTGGCGTTATGTTGGTCTGTTTGCTTTCTGGTATGTAATGATGCATCTAAGATTAATCTACGGTAATCATATATTGTGTCCTAGATCTCCTCGCTGGAGCATAGGGCCATTACAAACTCGCGCCATCAGGGTCTGTGAAGAGGAAGCCTCTTCATCTGGCGCCAGGTAGTTCCGTGGACATCAAGTTCTTTGTGAATTGTTTTCGTCCATGTGGATACAGGGCGACCTCTACGACGGCTTCCCTGAGGGTTCTACTCTGGAAAGAGATGGAATTCTGGATGATGTCGTTTACTGCCTGCCGGAAGGTATGCCCAATTCAGTTTTACTTTCTTGCCTGGATTTCCAAGTGGATAGGTTTTTGTGCTGTCGATTCCCAAAGATGTGTATAGGGAATATGCTCTGACCAAGTTATGCGAAAAATTCTGCGCAGACATCTGTTAATAAAAACTTGGAGTAATTCATTTAGTGACTTTCCAAGTTTCGCAGCTATCCATCAGAACTGATTTATATTGGTTTTAAACATGCGTACCTTAATGTTACGAGAGATCTTATTGGATTTCCAGACTTCTTTCAACAAGCTGAATGCTTATTGAGCTTTAAGTATTCTGTTGTTCAGGTCCCTCGTAGTTCCTCCATCTCTCACTATTGCACTACCGAGATAACAGAATTATTCCACATCTTCTGGTAACCAAGCGTTCGCAAAAAAAAATCCGTCAATTTGAAAACGTTGAAAAAGTTCTTTAAAAATTTAAACCCTTTTCTCATTTTGTCCAGCAGACAGATCCTTTGAAACCCACCGTGTACTTTGTTCAATTTAAGCTTTTAGTGAATAATGCGTTCCAAAAAAAAAATGTCTCCTTCAATTTGAAAACAAAAAAATCCGTCAATTTGAAAACGTTGAAAAAATTCTTTAAAAATTTAAACCCTTTTCTGCTTTTGTCCAGCAGACAGATCCTTTCGAACTCATCGTGTACTTTGTTCAATTTAAGCTTTTCGTGAATAATATCCTGAACGCTACGAATGCTAATCTTCACTATTTAGACCAATTCGCGAATTAATATCTGCGTGTTTTCATGAATAAGCTCATCAACTCGTCGGACATTCAATTCATTTACTGTAGTAGTGGGTCTTGCATCATGGAATATTTTGTACACGTTTTCGGCTTGTAAATAACGATTTATACCAATCAAATACAAGTTTATTGAAAGCCATCCTTTACCAAATTATGACAACACCGACAATAAGTAAAAGCAGCTTTCTCACCTTCAGCAAATAAAAATTTCATCATAAGTCGTTTGGTATCAGAACTGGATACGTTACAAGAAAACATGTTTGAAAAGAACTGCCATTGTTTATGCGAAAGCAAAGCAGAATCTCTGATATCTAGATAATTTTTTTTACGGTTTTACTGTACATTTTTAGGGCCACTCTGTGTAGAATTTTCTACAAATTGGCTGTAGGGTTCTAAACGACCATTATGAAATGGTCTAAATAGATTGGCAGACAAATGGCAGATACACAGACAGGCAGCAAAATGATCTATGATTTGTTGCTGATATATTAGGTGTATCGGAAAGATTTTTCGTTTATTTGGTAATATTAACTAATCGAAAGAAAAAAATTAGCTGTGGCCACCACAGGACCGACCGCCATCATAAAGTACTTGCATAAAATACATTCTAGCAGCAGAGTAGAAATAACTTGGCCTAATATTTTTTAACAGAGATATTATTTATCAGGACCATGGAAACGTTACATATAAGTATGAAAAAATTGAGACTTGGAAAAATTTTACTAAAATTTTTCAAAATTTTTCGTTTTATCAAAAAACGTCTCAAATAAAAGTTATTAGTTATTGCATTTATAGCAACTTTTGTTAAATAAATTTTTTCGAAATATTTTTCTGTTGTTAATATTCGCAAAAATCTTAAAATCGACACGAGTAAACTTCCATTTCTAGTCAACCGATTTTTACCATAACTTGAACTCGTGCCATTGATGGCAGAAGCTTAAATATGAAGATTCATAAAAATCCTTTCAGCCGAATTTGCTCTGCACGTGTGCACAGACAGACAGACGGACGGACGGACGGACGGACGGACGGACGGACGGACAGATGGACAGACAGAGAGACGGACGGACGGAAGGACAGACCGACAGACATCATGCTAAAAATAGTCAAAACGTTATGTAGGGACCTCAATTCGTGGAGCTCCATCGAAATCTCGAAATGTCAAAATCGGTATGATCACAATACCTCCCTTATATATGTTGGTAGTCGGTAAAAATATACTTTATTGAATAAAATAGTTACCATTGTGATCTATAAAACTCCATTCATTAATTCCATTTATGAATTTCAGTTGTAGTTCTTATGCTTTGAAAACTTGAAAAAACCATTGAGTAATTTGGGACTGAATTGTCCGATAGCTAGAATGTGTCTAGTTAATTCAATAAAATCAACCCTAGCATAGATGTTTATGTCTGCTCACTACAAAATTTCAAGAAATATTATTTTGAAAATTTATAATAATTTGTTTATATTTTATTTTTATTTTCTATTGATCAATTTGATCTTTGTTCAGCGTACTTTAAAGAACTGTTTTTTTTTTGTAGTATTTTGTTGTATTTAGCTGTTGTGTACCCTTTTATATGAACTATTTTTGTAAATGGTTTTGTTGGGTAACCTAATATAAATAAATAAAATAAAATTATACATATATTTGTTGTTATTAACGAAATATTAAACATATTTTCACAATGATCATTTCAAAAATAATTAGCATAAATTCAACAACAATTCATCAACCCAATATTTTCGTCCTCATTTTCGATTCTATTTGTTCCTGCAGAAGTGCAGAGGTGCTACCAGACGATATATATCAAAAAATACTGTTTGTCTGCCTTATGCCGATGATCTTGTCCTTGCATGTCAGAATCAAGAAATATCTGTCACAGAATCTATTCTGACAAACGATCTTAAGATACTTAGCAGTTATTTTCGAGAATGGAGGCTCTGCCCAAGTATTTCCAATACAGAGGTGTCCTTTTTCCATTTTAATAATAAGTTGGCTAATGTAGAACTGGAAGTTTTCTCCAACAACTGTAAACTCTGATACTCCAAATTTCCAAAATATCTCGGAATTACTCTGGACAGATCCCTAACCTTCCGGCAACATATAAGTAATGTTTCTGCCAAGCTTAAGACGCGTACTAACGTTGTACAAAAACTCGCTGCAACAACGTGGGGAACATCTGCCAAAGTATTACGTACTTCTACTTTGGGTCTCGTTTACTCGACTGCAGAGTATTGTTCCTCGGTCTGGCTAAATAGCGCCCATGTAAACAAGATCGACGTAGAGCTGAATAGGGCAATACGATTAATTTCTGGTACAATAACATCCACTCCCCTATATTGGCTGCCAACCCTCTGCAACATAGCTTCACCGGATCTACGCCGACAACTAGGGAGTGCAGAAAAATCAGCACAAACCTCCATCTTCCCATACATAGTGACCTTGCAAATGAGCGTTGCCGTCTAAAATCAAGACAGCCACCTGTTTCCACTTCCAAACTCATAGAAAGCCAGGACTTCAACATCTGCGATGTCTGGGTAGAGCGTTGGCTGGAAAAATGTCCAGAAGATTGGCGTTCTTTAAATCCAAAAGAAGAACCTCCCGGCTTTAATCTGCCCCGCCACCTATGGGTTACGCTAAACCGTATTCGCACTAACCACGGTAGATGTGCGGATACCTTAGCGAAATGGGGAACTTGCCCAACACGTCATATCACCTTTGACTGCCCACTCCGATCCTACCAAGGAAAGAAGATCTACTTCATGTCACACAAGATCTAGTACAGTGTTTCCCAATCCATGGTCCGCGGTATGTTTTCAGGTGGTCCGCGACTTCGGCAGCAATAAAAGATTCGTTCCGACAGAGGTTGAAAACCACTTTGAAAAAAAAAAAATTGCAAATGTTTTTGTACACGATCAATACCAGTTTTGAAACTAGTAACTTTTGATTTAGTTTTTGGATTATAATTCAGGAAGAATATCCAGCACTGAGCGAAAAAACACTTAAAATACTCCTTCCTTTCCATTCAACTTACATGTGTGAAACTGCATTTTCTGCGATTAATGCCATTAAGACGAAGCATAGAAACCGTTTAGATGTGAAGCCGGCATTGAGATTGTCTTTAAGTTCTTTAAGGCTTTATATTGAAAAACTGGTAAGCGATAAGCAAGCACAAGACTCCCACTGAATGTATTGTAAATTGTTGTTACGAATAAACAACAAAAAATAATTTAATTCTTATTTCTACACCAATATATACTTTTTTTTCCATAAACTTTATTTTTAGACGCCGTGACTGCTTTTTCTTGATACATTTTCCTTGTTATGTTTTAGTGAGTACCAATTTGTATTATTGAATATATGACTGTTCCTTTAGTAGCGAATATTTAAAGACTTTAATTTAAATCTAAATAATACGTGGTGGTGGTCCGCAACTCTAATGTGATTTGAAAATGTGGTCCGCCGGTGTAAATAGGTTGGGAACCACTGGTCTAGTAGATTGGCTTGAAACCCTAGATGTAAGAATTTGACTATTGTACATTTTGTATTTAGAATATTATATGTTATATTACTGTGTGTTATTAAATGAACGCCTAATTTTGTACTTGTATGCCGTACGCTAAATAAATCTGTCTGTGTATCTAAGATATAAAACCTCCTAGACAAATACGTAGTCGACGAAATCCTTTAAACATTTTTTGTATGAACCTTTGTAAAAACAATAATTTCTTGATGCAATTTTAAACCGTAAGTAAAAACCTTTTTTGATAATAAAGTACGCATTAAATAAACATTTCTTTGTTTATGTTGACCTAGAACCGGACGTATATCATGTAATGTTGAATTAACAAGATAGGTCAGCAAGCCATGCAAATCACGTGAAACTATTTTCTAGTATGTTGAGTGTAACACAATTTGATGAGATTTGGTCGCAGCTAATCACCCAATCACGGTTCAGTTCACACTATTTGCTACAAATCAATTATGATCGATATCAATTTTTAATCAGATTTTATAGATTTATGTTTAAACGAGAAAACTGTAACACGTAAGTTATGTCAATAAAAATGTCGTCAGGGGACTAAACAAACGAAACTTATATAACGATATTAAAGAGCAATAATAAAACTGATTGACACAAATTACGTAGAATAAATGGTGCTGCGCAACCGGTGTGCCGCAGCATTACAGTATGTCACGATATTCGATATATCGGCTCTTATACCCTTTTCACACTAGATCTTTAAGACGAGTGAACTTAAAGTTCACCGATGTTTAAGATCGGTATGCTTTCACACTTGATGTTTAAATCTCTGGTGCTGTCATCAGCTACAGTAATTTTGTCCTTAAGTTACCATCATGAAATTACCAGTTTTGAACTGTCTGCGCAGACGCACATTTTGAATTATTATAAACAATTAATGATATTTCATTTCATTCTACAATAAAGGCACTACAATAAAGAATATATACACCTGTATTAACATATAAGTCGATACATTTTATCTCAATTATTGTAGCTCTGTATTTTATTAAACACATTATTAAAATAAATAATTTTATTATAACAATACGTATAAACTTCTTATAACGTCGATATAATACAGTATTCTTGTTTATGATAATATAAAATGTTGACAGCACAAATTCAAGGAGTATTTTTTTATAATATAAATTAAGTTGGCAATGCGGGCGAAGTTTAAGACGCAGATCTCTGTCTTAAACATCGCTTGTGTTTAAGCGAGGCCGTACGGTTTCACATTAGCGTTTAAAGATACATTCACTTAAACATCCGATCTTAAAGATATAGTGTGAAAAGGGTATTAGACTCAGTATTATCGATATTATCGACCAGTTTTTGTCTGCGACTCTGTCTCCTTATCAAGCATGAACATTGGCTAGTAATATATTTTACAATGAAAAAACTACTTAAAAAATTGGAAGAACAGCTGTTTTTGAGTTAGGAATAGGGTTGCCATAAATCTCTCATTCAATATCGGGACACTGACATAAATTTCACAGCCGATATTAAGGCATCCGAAAATTAAAATAATGTTTACAAATGTAAAGTAGGAAGTGATAAAGTGATGTAAAAAAATAAATTAAAAATCAAATATATATTTACTTTTTACCGACCGCCAACATATATAAGGGAGGTATTGTGATCATACCGATTTTGACATTTAGAGATTTCGATGGATCTCCACGAAATGAGGTCCCTACATAACGTTTATATGTCTATTTTTAGCATGATGTCTGTCGGTCTGTCTGTCCGTCCGTCTGTCTGTCTGTTCGTCTGTCCGTCTGTCCGTCCGTCTGTCTGTCTGTGTACACGTGCAGAGCAAATTCGGCTAAAAGGATTTTTATGAAACTGCATATTTAAGCTTTTGACATCAATGGCACGAGTTGATCAACTTTTGGTAAAAATCGGTTGACTAGAAATGGGAGTTTACTCGTGTCGATTTTAAGATTTTTGCGAATATTTAGCAACCGAAAAATATTTCGAAAAAATTTATTTAACAAAAGTTGCTATAAATGCAATAACTAATAACTTTTACTTGAGACGTTTTTTGATAAAACGAAAAAATTCGATTTTTTTTTTGTAAAATTTCTTAATTTTTTCATATTTACATGTAACGTTTCCATGGTCATGATAAATATATCTCTGTTAGAAAGTATTAGGCCAAGTTATTTCTACTCTACTGCTAGAATGTATTTTATACAAGTACTTTATGATGGCGGTCGGTCCTGTGGTGTCCATAGCTGATTTTTTAATCAAAACATGCATATGTACAAAAGAGTTTATTTACTTGGTTTAAAAATGATACTTTTCTAATGACTTGATTTCTTTCAAAATATCTTTTTAAGGTATTGTAGGTATAACCACCAAAAAAATGTTATAACGTCACACATGTATCTGTCTCTCTGTCTGTCTGTATGGTAGAAATTGTAACCAAACGGCTTAACATAGAAAATTGAAATTTGGCATGCTTGTGCAACTCTTTGACCCACATATAGGAAAAATACTGAGAGTTCAAAAAAACACATTATAATAATTATGATAAATATAAACAATTATGTATCGAATAAAATAAAATATATATATATTTTTTTTAATTTTGAGTCGCATACCAAATGAAACCTCTTAATGCGTGGATCAACAAACAAATTTTTATTTTTGAAAAATCAATTTTCAATGGAATTTTTGCCAAAAATGTGACAAAAAACTTTTGTCCCCCACCCTATCTCCTAGAGGAGTTGATATAAAAATCTGAAAAAAATCACAATGGAGTTATAGTCTACGTCGCGTTTAGACCACGCAGCGTTCATCCTATGATGAATACCACGTATTGTTTATTTAAAAAAATCAGCTGTGGCGACCACAGGACCGACCGCCATCACAAAGTGCTTGTATAAAATGGGACCTCAATTCGTGGAGATCCATCAAAATCTCGAAATGTCAAAATCGGTATGATCACAATACCTCCCTTATACAGGGTGTTTGTTTGAAACGGGGCACCCCGAAAATCTCCTTAATTTGTAAAGATACAAAAAATCTTCAGAACAAAAGTTGAACTAGACAAAAAGGCCCATCTAAAGGTTACTATAAGAATTCTGAGGTACTTTCGGTTTCACGGGAAATGATGTCAACTTTTGATCTAGCATAGGGAATCGATAATTTTATATTTTTTTCCTAAAAGTACATTAAATTAGATTTACAATGACACCAAAAAGTCATATTTTTATGTTAACCATTTCAAAATGGCGACCACTTATTTACAAACTAATAATCAACATAAGTTTTACAAAGTTGAACGTAGCAAACTTTGAAAACAATAAAAAAAGAAACAAAATATCTCTAAAATAAACTGTTATAACTAGTTATTATATGAAATAACATGAAATAACTTAAATTTTAATTTTTCAATTAAATGTTTTATAAATAACAAGAGTTTAATAGACAGACAGACCGTAAGACATCATTATAAAAATAGTCAAAACGTTACGTAGGGATTTATATATGTAGGTGGTCGGTAAAAATTAAAAATCAAAAATGCATATGCACAAAACCGTTTATTTACTTGGTTTAAAAATAATACTTTTCTAATGACTTGATTTCTTTCAAAATATCTCTTTAAGGTTTTGTAGGTGTTATCTCTGTGCACGCCTATACTAGATGCCTACGAAATCATGAAATCTGTGACAATTCACAATTCATATACTTTTTTCATTTTTAAGTTGAAAATTAATTTCAAATAATAAAATGTGTAGTAGCTCCGTGCCTGGAGCTTTGTTGAATAAGCTTTAATTTTCAATTCGTATTTACTTTGAAAAAAATCTTTTTTCATCATTTTTGAAAATGTTGCGTAATTTTGTTATTCATTTAAAATGTTTTGCATATAGAACCTTGTAATTTTATTGTAAACTATTTATTATCGCATTAAATGTGTTGTAATTGCATTAGTCTAATCCTTAAAATAAATGGAAACAATTAGTTTACCAGAATTGAAATTACTCAACCATAAATAGTTTTGTATTAGCTTCTAAATAGAACTCGAAATTGAATTGTATACTGTTGTTATCTTGTAGAAAAATACTCAAAATTTCAATTAAAATAATTGTTTAAATAAAAATGTAACTATTAGAGAACGGCCAATCTAGGAGTTAATATGTTTCAATCCTATTAAATTAGAAAGAGCAATGTTTTATTTTTATATTTTTCAATTAACCCTATAATTGCTAACTCCGTTTTCTAATACAGCTACCACAATACGGACGCGGTAATGCTTTGCGTATTCGTAAGTCTCCCGCAGTTAATACATAAAGCAAGATCACGCATTAAAGGGGAATGAAACGTAAAAAATATTACGAATGGAACGGTTTTTCCATAGAAGAGCTCGCAAAAAGAAGAAGAGAAGGTCATCAGATCACAAACATAATAGTAGACAGAGACAAAAAATTGCAGTTACAAGAACATTGTAACAGAATACAAGAATCTATATATAACAAAGTCAAAAATATAACCATTGTCGGTTACCCAGATACCTTGCAGAAAGAACGAGGAACCAGAAGGTAATCGCAAGATTGAAATGTGGCAACGAAGAGAGGACAAACAATTATGGATGGAAGAAATGGAGAAATCATGCAGAATCTGCAGAGAAGAACCAGAAACAATAGACTACCTAGGAAATTGTGAAGGAATACAGCCAGATATAAGAAAAACAGAAGACTTACTATTACTAGACGACTCGGGGAGAGGTCTAGCCTGGACGAAAGCAGTCTTCGAAAGAACAATAAAATAAATTATTATGTTGTACTTGTACCAAATCATTTACTATTTAGTTATTATTATGTTGTTATAGTTATTATTCATATCTATATTTAGAATCATTTATAGGGTTCTAGGACAAAATGTTGCCGAACAAATCCTAGGATAAAATATAATCTTTCATTCGGTTAGTAGCCAACAAAAAAAAAAATAACCTTATCTATATAAATAAATACATATCTTATATATATTAATATTTTATATTAAAACCTACTTAATTGTTGTTTATAAAAAAAAATAAATAAAAGAAAATAAAGTTATTTTAACTATTTATTTATTTATAGTTTTACATTTTATTTATATTTAAGTTTTTATTAATAATTTAAACTGCATTTAGTAATGTCACATTTTGATGTTCATAAAGTTTTTGTTCATAAAAGAAAAACAATTTTAAGTTTAAAGTAAATATTTGTTTTAAAGACATAGTTGCATAAAAAAAATTTAAAAAAAATTATTTTAGCATATTTCTTCAAAATATTCTTTAATAAAATTAATATTTACAGTTATTTTTTCACAAAACTCTTATCCATACTGATATGTCCGGCGACATTTTGTCCGGCGATGTTTTGTCCGGCGACATTTTGTCCGGCGATGTTTTGTCCCCGCGACATTTTGTCCGGCAACATTTTGTCCCCGCGACATATTGTCCGGCAACATTTTGTCCGGCCACCATTTATAGTTGCTATATTTAATTATTATTATAGAATGTAACAAACTTTTAATATAAACTATAAAGAAATAATTATTTTTTTAAATTTTTGTAGAGAAAATGAAAAAAATCAAAAAGTTTACAAGTCGACGGTTTAGTCCAAATCCTTCTTTTTTTTTTGAGGGATTATTAATTTTTTATTTATGAGTGGATTCAGTAGGAATCCGATATGTCGCTATCAGATTTTGGCTAAAACATATCAATGCCTTCTTTATCTAAATTTATGTCATTCTCGCCAATGTGTACAGATTTTGCCAATTCTCCAAAACCTTCCTCCTCACTATCACTGTTCATTATAATTGCACAGACCTCATCTTCTGTTATTGTTATTATTATTATTATTATTTTCACCATAAAATTATATAACCATAACTTAACAACGGCTGTATCATAACTAAATACAGAAGAATTCTATGGATTATTTGCCGTAAACGTTTGATTCTTTGCAGCTTTTATTGCTTTATTGCCACTAAGCCTAACAAATTCCGCTCCTTAATCCTAACTAAAACTTGTCAAGACATACAGAGAACAATATACAAGTTAAAAAACCAACCGCGTCCACACTGGCCACCTCAAATATGGGTGAATTTAAAGGTACGTTGTGACTATTAATAAGATATTAACCCTTTCAAAACAACCGGAATCTCCTGCTAACTACATATCTTAAAATTATTTTTGAATTTTTTACTGGTTATTACCGGACAGTTTCCAAGTTGTTTGCATTTTCCAGAAGATCGTTTTGCCTAGTTAATATAATAAATACTTTTTATCAATGAAAATGTATTTAGAAATTGGTTCTTAACTCTGTCATTAAAGGGTTAACACATGGATACTTATGATTCCAGCATTTAAATAGGCCTCAAACCTCGCGTAAATACGGCCACGATATTTTTTTCTGGAATTATTCAGTTTGCGCAATGAAATGGTTAAAACGTATTAAGATCTAACTTGGCCGCATTCTAGTAATTATAACTGAGCACTTAACTTCGGCAATTATATCTTATCAGTCGGAGATTAGCCTCGTTGCAGAAATAGGCTGATGTAAAATAAATTAAAAATATATCATTCAAAATAATTAGATAATTTTGTGAATTCCTGGACATCTACGACCCTTGCAGTATCGTGGTAAATAGTTTGAAATTCTCTGGTTTAATAAACGAACAGAGATATGTTTGTTTTATAAATACTGCGGTAAAAATTGCGGAAAATTGATTTTTGTTTCTAAATGATAAACATAATGCAGCTATTTTGATTTAAATCGATAACGTGTTGCTTAACATATATAATTTCATCAAACATATATTTTTATACAAGGTATTTAAAAAAATAAAGTGGTCGGAGTTTTTTCGTAAGATAATAGAATTTTTACTTGCGAAATCCTTCTTATCCTTTCTATCTGCCTCATTCTTTCTTTGTCTTTGTCTTCCTCTCTTTCTCTCTAGTTCTTTCTCTGCCTCTTTGTATTCCTTTCTTTCTCTTTCTCAATCAAAAATTGATGTTTGTACCGTGGCTCATAGTGCAGTTTATTCATAAGTGGAAATATAATACTTTTCCGACGGCGAGAGTCATATGCGCAGAAATTAGAATTTCTACAGTCGCTTTGTTGCCAAAGAACGAACTTAGAACTGTCTTCAAACTGCCTTTTGTATTGGATTTACGTCACTATATGGCACGTATATGATAACATCATTTGCCTCTGCTCACAGTACTATCAATTTATAAACTTTGTGTATTTATTATAAAGACTTTAAGCCACATTTATAATAAATCCATAGCACAACCGCATGACATAAGCATAAAGATGTGTCAATGCAGTATATTGTCTGTTTATTATAATCAGATGTTCGTACTATAAGCAGAACAGTGATACACCATTGATTCGCCTTAAGGCGCCAGCGTTCGCCAACGCTAGTTCTGACGCTAGCCGTACACTTATACTTACGTACCATACAGACGATGTGTCAGTGAAATCGATGTGCCAACGTTTGTAAAATGACGTCTGACAGTGAAAGTGAGTTTATGGTCGCAGCTTCGACCTTGTGTAACGAATCGGTTAGTCCTGCTGGACAAATGACAAACTGTCACAAACCTCCCGTTGAGAATTTCTTTTAAAGGGGCTGAAATCGTTTTTTAGGGATTTTAAAGGATAGTTTACAGTCAGCAATTGTGAGAATTCAGATAATAAAATAAAATTAGAATCCTTACGTTTCAACACGTAAATTTAGAAATATATTTTTTATGGTTCATTAATCAAGGAGACATTGTTCAGAGTTATTGCTTAATAACTTTGAACACTAGCATCTCCTTGAATAATTTTCCAACTTAAACCCTTTTTCCTAGAAACGCTACTAGCCCTCTTATATAAACACCAGTCTATCTGAAGATAGGGGCAGAAAGTATTCAGTCCGGTAAGTGTAAACATCTATGTTGTTGAATTCTTAGTAGACTTCAAAATTACGCTAAAATGGTTATAACCTTTATTTTGAGCACAACATTCTCGACTGATGTGATGGCAAGTGTGTGCGCGTCGTTTGTACGGTGCTAACATACATATACAACAAGTCTGCACCGATGTTGGTCAAATTCCTTTAACTTGTGATAAGAATACCGGCGGAAGCGAACATCGGCCAGCGCCAGGCCCAGCCTACGCTGGCTGTGACTTGCGACTTGTTGCCCCTACACACAATCCGCGGAACTAGACAAGTATAAACATTGACCGTGACTTGCCACGCCGTCTGTAGACGCCTTTATACATATGTGATGCGTTTGTGTTATGAACCTATTTTAAACGAGGCTTTATAATTCTAATTTTAAATATTTTAACTAACTAAAGAAATGTCTAAAAAAGTAAAAAAATAAAATGCAATTATAAATGATTAATGTGATAATTACATTTAATAAATAATAATTTAATAATTTATGCATGAATATATTATTAATATTGAATAATAGTATTATTAATTACGTATAGTTTTAGTAAATAATATATATATATATATATATATATATATATATTTTATTTGGATATTTGGTTCTTGACGAGGATTATATGAAATAAAACGCAGGTTCTCTTTTATTCGTCAGTTTATTAAAATTAGTTCTTAGAAATTTTAATAAACTGACGAATAAAAGAGAACCTGCGTTTTATTTTATATATTTTGTAGCCATATACATGAACTCACTGTGGGAGTCAAATCGTATTGCTTCGTTCACAAGGACAGTCGCAGGTGAAAATTTAAAAAAAAAAAAAATGGATCAAGAAAAACCGTGCAAATTACCATCAAAAGGTTTCAAGAGACCGATACTTATGAAAACAGACCAAAAACTGGAAGAAACCGTGCAACCACTTCCAGAGATGATCGTTTTATAAAAAGAAGTGCTTTTCTTAAACGCTCAGTATCGTCAAAAGAGCTGGCTGGTGATCTGTGGTAGCATAGAGAAGCTAAAGTTTCTTCTAGAATAATTAGAAGACGGCTAGTGGAATCTAATTTGCATGGAAGAAGAGCTCGCCGAAAATAACTGTTGACCGAGCAACACAAAAAACTTGAATGGGCCAAAAGACATTTATATTGGACACCTGATGAATGAGCGAAAATCATTTGATCTAATGAGTCCAATATAGAAGTAAGCATTGTAATGGTTTAATGTACTTACGAATTTAACAGAAAAATACATTTCTAAGCAATTATTGCATTAACAATATAAATTTTAATTTACTATAAATTTACGAAATTAAGGTTTGTTTTTTTCTTTTGTGGATCAGCTTTTTAGATAACCTGGAGCCATTTTTGTAAGACGTAGGTCGGGTGAAGCTTTTCATCCTGACAGCATCATCCCTACGGTCAAATTTGATGGTGGTAGCATCATGATCTGGCGGTGCATGTCCGCCAGTGGCTTAGACGAAATCTTTTTGTGCGAGGGACGCATTATTCTGCTCGTTATATTACCATGCTTAATGAAGTTTCGGAGCCGTCAATAATAAAATTATTTGTTGAAGACAATCCAGAATATGTTTTTCAACAAAATAATGCCCCCTGTCACAAAGCAAATGAAAGATTTTTCAAAAACAATGTGCCACTTTTTGCATGTCCTCCCAGTCACCAGATTTATCGCAAATTGAAAATTTATGGTTGGTTCTAATAAACAAGTTGTCTCTTTACAAATGAAAATAAAAAGAAGAATTGAAGAAAATTATTGTGGACGAATGGTTCAATGTACAATCCGATGTACGTAAAAAACTTGTGGACAGTATGCCTAAAAGGGTACGTGCGGTGATTAAAGCACGAGGAGGTACCACAAAATATTAATAAGTTGTCATTAAAAGCTGTATGTATTATTTTATTTACAATTTTTCCTGTAATAATCCTAAAATTCAATAAAACGTAGGGTACTCCATACATTTGTCCAAGGCTGTATATTTTAACATTCAAACTGTAAATATTACAATTCGAACGAGTAAGCGGGTTTTACGAGTTTTGTGTAGTCGACCATCGAGTCGACTGCTGACGAGTAGCTAGTAAACTCATCCAGTGTAACTGGGCCCTAACTGCTAAAGTCAGTTTAATGATTTATAACTATATATTTCCTTTTTTTATTATTATTTGACTATTTTCTACTATTTGCTAAAATATGAAGGATTCAGAATTAAAAATTAAATTTAGTGACACTTCTGAGCATATTTTTCTGCTCTTTTCACTGTTTGAGTATTCAGAAGAAAGTACTAAATTCAAATATTCTTTCTGGTATCCTTGTTGAAACTTTTTAGCAAATGGAAGTAAAAATGTTCACCTTTAAATAGTTTAATAAATTAAGTATGTAATATTGATTTTCAGTGTTGAGTTGATGTTTTCTGTTGGTGTGTTGGTAATACTGCATTCTGGTTCAACATGTTCGATTATGCTACAGGTATTTAAATACACAAATTTATATAATGATGTTTATTATCATTTGAAAGCATTTAGCGGTCCATTTTAACGCACAACTGTAGTATTATTTAAACATTAATATCATTTAGCATCTGTTTTAATAAACATATTTGGAATTTGGAACACTATAAGATTACAAATCAGTTGTAAATTTTGGTAAACCACATTCATAATTAATGCAATTGTTTATTTGAAAGTTGATTAAATATATTTATCAATGTTTCTGTCAATTATTTTAATTGATTGTACTGAAATTAATGTAACCAATTTATCTATTAGACAGAACCGGATCGATGTGCACAGTAGCGCAACCTGTCGCGTGAGCACTATTTTGCCACTTCTTCAGTTTTGACCCGAAGACTCCGGATTTTGAAGGCTTGTGTCACAATATATACCATAGTTTCCCTCAGGCATTTTTATAAGATATACGAGTCGGAAGGTAACAATAATTTTCAAAACTTATAAACAAGCGGCAGCCATATTTTTTATCTATGAACATGGGAGGCTATATCTGTTTTTTTCCTGCCTCATATTTGGCTTCTACAAATAATCAATTTTTGTCTGTCTTGTCTGAGAATCACGCGGACATATTTTCACGTAATTTGAGATGCGTTCGGCATAACTGTTAACTCTGTGTCGTGCAATTTTTTTGTCACGTCACCATTGTGCACACTGTGCAAAAATGTCAAAGACGAACGCCTTGTTCAGATTGTGTAGTTATTCTTGTTATTAGAACCTTTTTTTTGTAAACAAATAAATTCAAAGTCTGTCTCCTGTTACTTGTTTTGTACGTTAATATAAAAATGACGCATGAAGACTTTGGGATGCTTTTAAGTAACATAAAAGAAATTTTATTTGTTGAGGAAGACAGTTCAGAAGAATTTTCCAAACCAGAAAATATTTTGAAAAAAGTGTTTGAATATGCAGAGAGGACTGTTCCACATGACTACAAATCAATTTAAAGTACATTTCTGCTTGTATCCAGGAAATTTTGGGTTTTTTTGAGTGTATTTACATGTTCCATCATGAGGTTCATGTCTGTACTATTTATTTTGCGAATGCTGCAGCCATAAACAATGATACTTTGATTGTTTTCACTCATATTGTTTTGTAGAAATAATAAGTTATATTTTTACCGCGAAAAACACAGATTGCCGCACGTTCTGAACTTATGACGACTGTACAACACAAACTGCACTGCACGATATTTGCCGAACGATCTTCGTGCAGCACAGAGCACACAGAAACTTTATGCAGAACGTTTCTTGTGGAAATTATGCAGAATGTGTAGATTATTAGCTTATGCCGAACACACCTTTGGTATGATGATAGAGTAAGACCAGGATTCGAACACAGGCTATAAGGCATCTAAAAAATTTTATTCTAGGGAGGTGTTTCGGGGTTAAAAGTGTTCCTTAATAACTTAAAATATCTCACTTAACAGAAAAATTTACAGAGCGATCAAGAAATCTTGTCCGTTATGCAACACTTGACAGAAATATTTAGTTATCAAACTTATTTCCAAGGACATGTACAAATAGGCGTACATTCTATTTTGATTACCTTATACGAATTGATTATCAAATGAACACTATTTTTCTCTACACGCCAATGAGTTGAAAACAGGTATGAAGCTAGGAACACATATTTTCGTCGATTCTCGGGTGAGTTCGGACCAACGAAGTAATCTGATTGGTTCTTTGTTAAATTGGGAGTTTCAACTGTGGATTAGAACACAGTTTTGATATTTTTAAACTCATTGTTTACTGTTATGTAACTGACAAGAAATTTTGATCGCACGGTATATAAGTAATAAAAATTATTTATAATACGAAAAAACATATTTTTTATTCAATGCATTTTTTCAATTAGATGAATATTTGACGAGTTACGGGGAGACACCCTAAAACTAAAATCTACATACATCTCCTTATTATTGACTTGACAGAAATATAATAATAACAATATAACAAAAATTGTTTATAATAAGAAGACAAATCATTTATTTCTATGTATTTTTTCAATTAGATGAATATTTAGGGTGTTACGGAGGTACATCCTAGAACTTAAATCTACATATATCTCCCTTATTATTTACAACAGTAAAATTTTATATATTTGAGACACTCAACTTTTTTTGTTGTCTCCGGGTCAGACTAAGAAGTTAGGTGGCAATCCTAGTGCACGCACACTACAGACATCGTATATTATGACAGTCTGACACATGGTGACAGCGCCACCATTAGTATTCCAAATAAATATTAGTTTTAAATGGAAAAATAAGATAATCTTTGCAGAAAAAGTATATTTTTAGGAATATTTTGACAAAAAAATACATTTTATGCAATGATTATCTTATTTTCCCATTTGAGACTAATAGCTCTACCGCACTTATTTGGAATTTTAATGGCGGCGCTGTTGCCATTGACCAGACTGTCACAGAATACTGTGTCCGTAGCGCACACTTGGCCATGGCGATAAAATGGCCTGCGCGACGTCTACATATTATTGGTTAGTAACTAGTCGCATTATTGTTCGATTAAATATAATCCGTCGCTATTACAGGATTGTCGTCCACGAACATTAAGACTCATGGTTAGTTATGTGAGTATGTTAGTAAGAGGTGGTTCAATGTTGTTTTGTCTAGTAATGATGATAGAGGTTCTGTACGAAATAAAGTAAATTAAAAGTGTAAGGGATGTAATTTTGGTATCGTTTCAAAAATAATATTTCATAAATAAATACATTATAATCATTTAATTAGGATAAAATATTAAAAAGTATTATAAAAATATTATCTATTTTCTTAGCAAGGGACACTTAAGTTCAGTCATATTTATTAGAGCAACTTAAAACTTATGTATCATAACATAAGCACAAATTCGTAAATGCTATATTATCTTAAAAAGATGTCACATTAATATATTAGATGTATTCGGGCCATATCTTGACAAAAAAATAATCCCTGTCTTGAAATATAAACATTAGTTTTGGTTATTTTTCTAGGGAGATTATACTATTTAATTCAACAATAACTGTCGTCTGGACGGCCGGGGTGTGAAATAATATTAAACACTGGGCTGTTGTAAGTTAATCATAATTGTAAGTCTACTAAAAATAATGTAAATATTAAAACCTGTATCGTAATTAAAGTAGGTTAGTTCAAATGTTGATTTTGTAAGAAATAGCCCTTAATTCCTTTCTAAGAATTATAGCAACCAGATGGCGTACCTAGAGTGTTTTCAGGTTGGATCTGCTCGCGAATAAAGAAATTAGAAACTCATTATGTGGGTGACCTTGAGTTTGAAGAATGTACAGATTAAGTATGAATGGAGTATATTAATATCATATTCAAAAATTAATCAGTTAATCGTGAAATTTCATTTATATACAAGGAGGCTCTACAGAAAACCAAACATCTTGATATGGTGCCGAAATAGTCTCAGTTTTGAATAATTTGGCAAAACTTTAATTTCAGTTTTTGAGATCATATTTCAAAACTACAAAAGAGAGAAAGCTGCCATTGCAATTTTTAGATTCCTGATTCTTTAAGTGGCTTTAGAACAAGACGTCCTACTAAAAATTTATTTAAAATTTCAAAATATTTTCCTCGAAAACGATAAAAGATAAAGAACAATAATTTGAATTTTTGAACAATTGGGCTTTTAGCAATATTGTGAAAACCATTCAAAAACAAATTATCTTCACAAAATTTTAATTTTTGTATGACCAAATCTTAAAAACTAAATAGATCTGTATAATTTTTTAGGTCCCAACTAGTAATATTCCAGCTAATCTATTAATTGCAATATTTGGAATTTTAAAGTATTAAATGGCGTTAGATTACATTTTGATGTTGAACGAAAAATTCGACATGGAAACTTTAATAAAAAAGGGAAATTTTAATTCGAACTATTGAACTATTACTATATGATCTATTTTTAACTAAGTAACTAACTGTATGAACTACTTTTAAGATTATACAAAATTCTGTCTCAAAAAAAAGTATTTTTTTCACCTTTTTTTTCTCTCAGATTTAGCTCAAATGTGTATACTTATACTTTGCGTCATAAATCTCAATAATAATATCTATTAGTAACTATGACTTACAATATTTTATTAAACTTTAAAAAATAAACTCTATTAGATTAGATTAGATTAGATTTATTTGAAGTTAATACTAGTGCAGATGGACGTGTTAGTTGCGGTTTAAAGCCGATTTTAACCGTTTATGAGGTTCTTTTAATCATTATTGAATTTAATGGAATCTATAAGTTCACCCAATCCCAAAAAAATAAATTTACTACTGCCTAACGTCACCCTGATTTTATACGTCGCAACATGGGATCCATAAGACTATCAGATTAATTCTGTAACTCTGTTACTATGATAATTGTAACTAAATTCGTCACTATGAGCAAGGTCAGTTACTATCATGAATGAAAGCCATTATACTTTTTATCATATTTTATGTTGTAGTAACGTTATTACACAGTAACTTTTTACAGAATTAATCTGTATGAGTCTTCTGCAGAAAATAAATGGCATTTCTTTTTTTTAATTTTCTTCCCAAGTCCTGAATACGGATTATTGTAGGATTAATAGAAGGAAATGGGTATCAGTTATTGGGGTAAAATAATTAATCTTACCTGGCCGACTAAGATAAAATACCAACGAAGAACAGTTCCATATTGCGAAAAAATCATCATCCAAAAAAGAGAAGCAGCTTGAAGTTTTTCTTACACATCCTCATTCATAGTAGAAAATCCGTTAACTTAGTGGTAAAAAAATACTGATATTTATCTTGAACTATCAAAATTGGCCAGACAATACTTATCACCACCTCCTAGCAGCATACCCAGCGAAACAATCTTTACCGAAGCAGATAATCAGATCAATTCTGTAAAAAATTACTGTGTAGTAACGTTACTACGAGATAAAATATTATAAAAAGTACAATGACTTTCATTCATGATAGTAACTGACCTTGCTCATAGTGACGAATATAGTTACTATTAGTAACAGAATGAGTTACAGAATTGGTCTGATTATTTACGAGAAGAGAAGAAATAAACTCCTTCCGCGAGACTAGAGAGTGGCAAATCTAGGTGTTTTAATCCTATTAAATTAAAAAGAACAATAGGCTTTTCCAATTAAGTAGGATTTAAACGTATTATGACCTAATCTAACCGCACTCTACGCGAGAAAAAGAAATTATTATTTAATAGGAGATGTAGGTTTTTTTTTTGGATTTCCACCGAATAATAGTGGAAATCTAAAAAATCCCTATATCTTCTATCATACTAACCACCAATAATCTCATACAATCAATATTATTTAATCATGATCTTCCATTATTGAAATTAATTTTTTCGGATGTATTTTTTTATAATAATGTTATTTTTAAATAAATTTCATTTAGAGGAAAATAGGGTAATACCACTTTTTTATTTTGCTCTTAAAATCACTACGTAATGAACAAAAGTAAAACATAAATACTGATCTATTTTTGGTATGTTTTCTACTATAATATTACAAATATTATTAAATTATTCTTTTTTGTTAATCTATATATTTGTATAAATAGCAAAAAGTATGAACATAGTAAATGTACGATTTAACCAACTGGATAGAAAAATCGGTCCGTAGGGTTGATTAAAAGATACATTTAATCAACCCTACGGTTGAATTGGTAAAATTTAAAAGAAAAATTGATTTTTTTTTTGGATTTTTTAATTAATTTATTATACAGTAAAGTTGGTAAAGCAGTAAATTTCCATTAGTAATATCGAATCTTTGGTGCATTATTTGCATTTTTTTATCTTTTTTTTATTTTTAATTTTAAAAGTGTTTTTTTTTTTACTCATTTTTATACTCAATTTAATCCCATACCAGTATATAATGCATTTATTTCTTGCTGCTTAGAGCCTTCAAGAAAGATATATGAGAGAAAGTTTAAGTTGTAAGTCTATACATCAGTGGCGCACCCAGGGGAAGGCGACGCCCCCCCCCCAAGAAGGAGGGAAATACCAAATTTTTAATTTTTTTTATCACCATTTCTTACGTAAATATATGGATTTAAAAAGAGATGAGGACTTTTTCTTTGGTCACCACTATGTGTATTAGACAAGTGTAGACCTTTTTTTTTTTAGGTCATCACTTGTAATTCAAAAGAGAGGAATTTTTTTCCGCCCCCCCCCCAAATTCCTGGGTGTGCCACTGCTTTACATTACCTAACAATATGTAATCGCGATTAGAACAAATCTGGCCCAAATATACAAATTCGATCAGTAAATATGATCAATTTAGGTAATTAGGTTAGGTTTAGTTAGTAAAAATCTAGGGCAGCAGAATTAGGAACTATAATAGATAATAAACATTTTACGTAGTTGGTTTAAAGACACACAGATGTCGCACTATTCGTAACGCACAAATTTCCAGAGCTGTAAACGCTGCCTTGAATGTTACAACTATCTACTAAACGTATCAATAGCACAATGCACAATGCACAGTCAACTAATTTAAAGAGCTCTGAATGCAGCTTAAGTATTACAAATATATTTAGGAAAAGACACAAAAACTTATAGTGAATTCTGGCATTAACTTGTTTGTTGAATTTATTTTTCATTGCACTTTCTAATGCACCAAAATTATCTATAATGTATCTGTATTCATGTCATACATATAGATTCTTAATTTCTCATACATATGACTGGAAATTTATCGGAATTAGCTAAAAATGAGGTACGATTAACCAAGTAGTACAACTCATCCTATTTTCCTCTAATTGTAATTCACTATTTGTCGTATTTTTTAAAAAGAACACAGTACCGTGCATCGTAATCCAACATTTTAGTCCGGTAATTTTTATAGTACCTGTTTCATCACTAGTCTAGCACAGGGGTCGCAACTCAAGATGCAAAAAATCCAAAAAGTCCTAAAATCCTCGTCATTTTATTCGTAACTTTATGCAGAGACCAAGAGACCAAAAATAATGTCCTGCAAATATTGAAAAAGCCATATTTGGATACCCAAAGGGCCATATTTGGCTCAATAGCCATATGTTGTCGACCCCTGCTTTAGTAAATATTCACGATTTATTTTCTAAAATCTACCATTAAAAAAATTCAATTATAAGCTACGAGAATCGAATTTATAAAGACGCGATGTCAAATGTGAGAGATTCCAATACTGGATCAAATTTGTAATCTCAAATAAATTTGATTTATGGACATAAATTTAGTAATCTTATTTTTTAATATTCCAAAAACTCAAATATGTTTTCATTTAGGCTAAAGTTTATTATATTAATCTGTAGTGTGTACTTAAAATTAGGCAGTAGTTAATAAAAAATGGAGCAAATTATTTAATAATGCAAAAACTAAATTTATTATCTGATGTAGCTTCTAGTAGTTCGAACTATAGATTTTGAGCTGTTATAGATATTTTTACTGACCTGCGTACAAGAACATATAGTTTAATATTAATACGAATCATATGACTTTGGACATATAATTAGAAAATATTGATTTGTGTTGCATTTTGCATTGGAAAATGAAAAAAAAAGACTGTAGGAAAGTGTAAAATTTATCTAAGTTAAGATTTTAATACTGCTCTAGCTTAATAGCTTATGTTCTCTCTCCACTTTCCTATTAGCTCAAAAGGTGGAAAAGTTATATTGTTTTTCGCAGTTTTTCATCAGAAAAGTATATTAAATTTTTTAATAATACATAAAATTTCCATATTTTCCAAGTTTTACAGTATGATTTGTTAGGGTATTTAAGCGTCCATGGTATGGTGAGCGATAAGTGTGTTATCAGGTAGATCATGAAATATTTGCACCATTTTTCATAAGACTACTGCTCACTACGGTGCTTGAAGGTAAATTTTTTGCAGGTAAAAATGATTTTTTGGATTAGTAGAGATTTGGAAAAGATCAGATATGTTTGTGCGTTAAGTAGGACACAAAACACATACGTACACCACCTCCTACCTCATCGTAAATAAAGTTGTCAATCTCCTCGAGAGGTCGCCCGTAAAGTTTCGAGGGAAAAGGCTCATACTTCCCAGGTAAAACCGAGCCATCTTCTACACTAAGTTTTCTACGCGGTTGAAATCCGTATTCGCGCACTAACTGCACAGTTTTGTTCTCTAGCCTATCCAAACTTTCTTTCGTGAAGGGTTTGACTTGAGCCTTGACGGTCGCTTTCGAGGTCCCGGGTTTCGATAGCGCGCCTCCAATTGATGACTTTTCAACATCTTCTTGAAAATTCTCTTGATCATTTTGATCATCCTGATTTATTTCTAGGTTATCTACGTTCTTCTGAACGTTTTCTTCTGGGGATGTCATTGCACAAAAACACTTACACTCAACACATCCACTTGATTAACATGCATGTTCACTCGTTTCACTTATTTTGGTGTTTTTTAGGCGGTGGTATTTCTTGTATTCGGGATGTTTACGTGTCGAGACCGCCACTTATGGCTGAATGTTACCCGCCGTTGTTTCATTTGTCGCGGCTCCGGTTGAACTGGGTATTCGAGCGACCCGGCGTTCGCGATACTAGCGACGCCACGACGGCATGCGGACGATCTCGACTGCAAATAATCAAATCCTATATACGATTGACTTTCTTCGCCCGTTCGTTTGCCAGTTCACGTCCGGAATTCTTTGTTTGTATATTACTTCTGTTGCTGTTGCTTCCTGTGCAATGCACTCTCATCACTTGTTTTTATTTATGTGTTACACCCGACAAATTGACAAACACAATAAAAATTCAACGACCGTCAAATGCAAACATGTTGCAAACTCTTTCAACAACAAAATATGGTTTGATAAGTGTGAAATTTAATCGGGGAGGCCAAAGAGGGATAAAATTCCACAAATCGGAGGCAATAGATGTACGACTCGGAGAAAATTCTAAAAATAAAACTTATAAACGATGTTACAACTAACGAACAACTAAAAACACAACTAAAAAAACTAGCTTTATCGATGTACGCTGAAGATCTCATTATTGGACACAATTACAAATGAAGAAGTTTTATTAAGAATAAAGTAGGAACAAGAACTTATTGTTACCATCTAGAGCAGTGTTTCTCAACCTTTTCTGGCATGGGACCCCCCAAAATAACTTAAATATTGTCAGCGGCCCCCCTATATATATTTATATATATATATATATATATATACATAGGCTTACCATAATTATGAAACTCTAAACCGGGACAAGAACGGGAGCTAGGGCAAAGGAAAAAATTTAACCACAAAAAATTGTTTTATTATTAAGTCTTACAAAAGAAATATGCAGATGGTCTGCTGCAGCAGAAAGTTAATTATTTTATTTATTGTACCAGTACGACAAATATTTTTAAGAGCAGGTTCTAACTTATAAATTGTTGCTGCTATACCAATATAATTCAATATTCATTTAGTCAATAATCGGGATTTATGAAAATGATTTAAAAAATAGTTTTGTTTATCTAGTTATAGCCGATAGTGTATGCATGTGTATTGTCCATAGAAGCACATTCTACATAACAATGACTTACATTATAAAATTAACAAAAATTTCTACAAATACCTTTCCAGTCGCTCCAATTTTGGTCTGCATGTAGTCCAAACACTAAATTCCACACTATAACACACTATTTCAAGTATTTTCTGCACTTTTATCACTTAAAAATAACTAAAAACGTCAGAAATAAATGAAGACGCCACTTGCAAAAATCACGTATCACTACATATCAAGATGGTTAATCATGATAAAGCTCATTAAGGAATATAGTCATTAACAATTAATAAATAAGGAACAGAATTGCTTAAAATAATTCTTTATGAGAATAAACACATATATTAATATTTTATCAATAGTATACAGCTGGTTGAAATTGAACTACCGGGACCAATACACTATTTTTTTATTATTGAAGATGAGGTATACATTAAATTTGGAAGTTACTTGGTACTACATGATCTAAAATAGTTTATATTTTGTTACTTTGTATCTTTATATAAATAGTTATACATTTTGATTGAGGATTTATTTAAATTTCAGAGCTATAGCGTTGGAGACACGGCCTATATGGTAAAATGGGAGGACAGAGGTGATAATAGGATGACTTTTGGGGTATCAATGATAATTCTGAGTTCTCAGAAAGGGATGAAAATTACTATTGGAAGTATAATGGAGTTATCTCTCGAGAATTTTATAAAGGTTAATTTTTTTATTTACGGGTTCATTTAGAGGGCTAAGGTGTCCCCCCCCTGGTATTATGACCTTAAGGCCCAGTCTTTCCACCTTCATTTAAACCACTAGGTAACTATCCGACAGATAATGTTATCTGGAACTTTATCTTCTGAATAAATGTCATTACCAAGCAGTGAATTCAATACAATCAGTCTCATTATCCGTTAGGTAACTATCCGATAGATACATTTGTATTGAAAGACGGGATGACATTTATTCAGCACAGAAAGACATATAACCTTATCTGTCAGGGAGTTACCTGGAGCAGTGTTTCCCAACCGCCGGTCCTGTATATATATATATATATAGAGGGGGGAGCGAGGGAGGGATCTCAAGGTTGTGTGAGCAAGTTGGGAAAAAAATTTGGTGACCAGAGTTTATCCAAATAATTGGATGGTAGTATTTAAATATTCGGAATAAACCGGAAGTACAGGATATCAAGGACAACTTCGATTTTTTATATAGGAACGTATGGCGTGTTGAGTATAATTGGATAAAACTTTTGAAAAAAAACAACTTTTACATAAACATGTTTTTAATAACTGTTACGATTACTTATAATGGCTTGCAAGTATTTTTATTTAGTGTTCCATTGTTCCAAGTTGCTTTCCATTTTGAACACTTTCGCATCCTTACTCTTTAGCTAACAGTAGCTCGGAACATAACAAAAAATATTGCAAATTCAATATCGATATAAAATTATAAAATTATCAACGATATAAAATTTATATTGTGACTATTAACTAAGCTCTGATGAAGATTTAAATTAAATCGAAACGTAAGCGAAGTTAATAAATTTGTTTTATTTTCTGACTGGTCCGAATCCCATTACCTTCAACTATAATAAAATAATCTTATAAGAAACTTATTATTTATTAATTACCCCACATTCCTAAAAATTTTCGGATTAAAAACTGCCGCCTGGATGCGGTTCACCCTTTGCATCCGCAGTTTATGGTGGCTCTGCCTGTAGGGGTCCTTAAAACTTTCATAAATTCTATGTTTTTGATCGAATAAACAGTTTTAAACAAAATAGGGTGAAAGAGGCATAGAGCTTCCAAAAATGTGGTCTTCAAGTCGCTAGAACATACCGTTTTTGAGTTATTGTCCAAAAATATTCTTCTTAAAATGTTTATTTAAAAAAAAAATATATATTAAAAAAAACGGTACTCCAATTTAGTTTCATGGACTTTTCTTTCTCTCATTTTATATCTATTTCAACTCTCTCTGTCTCTCTTTTGGGCACTGTTAGTAAGCTTTACTCATTTCCAGGTGTCCTTTACATATTGTGAACTCTTCATATATTCCGAAGTCTTCTTGGTTAAAGAATGTTCAAATTCCTTTCCCAGAACTACTTTACCATTAGCATATACTATCAACTGTAATCGTCTATCTCTAATTTATAACACGTTACATACAAGCATAAGAAAACTAACAAATATTTACTGATATCTGTTGCATTGCTATGTATTTTCAAGGTATAAAACGTATAAGAAAACACAACTTGTTTGCAATAAAACCTGTAGTTTTATTTAGAATGGCGTATTGGAAGATTTAGCAGTACAAAGTAGGAAATCTCAACACCTATTTCCAATAAAATGCGTTGTCGAGTTTCGTATTTAGTTATTTGTCGAAAGTAATACGAAAATAAACAACAGATTACTACCAACATGTAAACTGTAAACTAGGACAGAGAGAAAAATAAGATCGTTCACATTGCGAAAGGAACATCAATTTTATACAAAAAAAAGACATTGATGAAGAATTTTAGGAAATCGATAGAAAGCTCATTTTGTAGTAGTGATCAGATCGTCTATTTTTAGTATATAAGAATCCCTAAGGAGCTCTGATCATTCCAGATATATCCATGTATGAGTATGCTATATTCATTTTTAAGATTACCGATAACAAAAAACGCGTTTGGCCGAAAAAACACTAAATGACTTCATCTCAGGCAGTGGTGTACAAACTGTTGATATAAGGATCCGAATAAACAGTTGAGAATACACCTGATAGCCTTAAGTGTTACCATAGAACCACAGCCATCTTGATGACGTCAGTTCTGAAGTTTTACAATAGACTTGTAACATAATACGAGTATTATACAAGGGTTACCTTTTATGTTTTTACATACGACCACTAGATGGCAATATTGAATTGTGTCATTACTGTACTCGTAAAATTTGACGTATGTTATTGTGAAATCAGTGGCAGCTTATAAATTGACCGAGTAGTTTATTGATTCAAGTATATGGATCTCTTGCCCGAGCTTAGAAATCTGTATCCAGGGTAAAAAGTTAAGTTTGTGCTACTGATAGTTGGTGTTTTGGGTGGTATGAAAGCATCCTATCGAAGGGAAATCAAGTCCATTCCCGCTTGCAGATCTTCTGCTACCTCTTTGATCTGCAGGATGCATAAAGGAGTGTTACTCAGGTCACTCCGAATTGTGCGGGCAATAGATGTGGCGTTATTTCCGCGTCTGCATATCACTAGGGTTTGGGATGCAGTCGTGTGTATTTAGCTCCACTAATCTCTAGTATACAGTTTTCGTCAGCAAATACTACGCAAAAAATTGTAGTACTTGTATACTGAAATGCGTCATTACTATATTCGTAAAATTTGACATGTTATTGTGAAATCAGTGGCAGCTTATAAATTTCCCGAGTAGTTTGTTGACAGTGAGCGTTTAAAAAACAAACTTGTGAAAAACTGGAAGGTTTTTTTTTTACGATTTTAGTAAAATCCTAACTAAACAACAAGGTATAGATTCGCTTCGTTCAACTTTTGGTAATGAATCACAATGAGAAAAAACTGTTTACAATCTTGTGAATGTCTACAAAAATCGGTTTTAAATCAAAAAAACATCGATGCTGTGCGCAAAATGATTGAAGAAGATCGGCATGTGACTTACCGTGAGATAGAGGCATCCTTTAGCATTTCGCAGACTGCAATACATTCGATTTTGCCTGAACATTTAGCTGTGAAAAATATCTGTTCCCGATGGGTTCCGCATAATTTGACCCAAGCTCAAAAAAAGGCTGGTGATTGGTGAAAGGGAATGCTAAAAAAAAAAAATTACCAAGGCACTGCAAAATCCGTATACAACATCGTTACAGGTGACCAAACTTGAATTTATTCATATGAACCGGAAACTAAGCAACAATTCACTGTTTGGGTCTTCCAAGATGAAGTGAAATCCACAAAATTTGTTCGTTCACGAAGCACTTCCAAGAAATTGATGGCTTGTTTCTTCGGTTGTATTGGACATGTTGCAACCATTCCTTTAGAGGATCGGAGGACAGTTAATGCTGAATGGTATACAACAATTTGTTTGCCAGAAGTCTTTGACAAAATCAGGAAAAACAACCAAAAACGTCGCATCATTCTTCATCATGACAATGCAAGCTCCGACACAGCACGTCAAACAATTGATTATTTGAAGAAGGAAAATATCGAATTAATGTCTCATTGCCCGTATTCATCTGATTTATCCCCTAACGATTTTTTTTTGTTCCTCAATGTCAAACAAAAAATGCGTGGACAGCGATTTTTATCACCTCAAGAAGCTGTTGAAGCCTTTGAAAACCATGTTTTTTAGATACTAACTTCAGAATGGAAAAAAATGTTTCGAGAATTGGTTTGAACGCATGCAAAAGTATTATAAATAAAGGCAAATATTTTGAAAAGCAATAAAATTGTTAAAAAGCCAAAAATTATCTTTCTTAGTTTTTGTAAAAACTTAAAAGGTAGCCCTCGTATTAGTAGCAATCCAGTGGCGGTCGGTGAAACATGTTTGGGTGTGCAATTACTATGATCGGACAAGCTTGTACTATATCGCTCAACAGCAGTAAAGCAACGACAAAGCAAAAGCGTGTGTATTCCTTGTAATTGCACACCCAAAAATGGTTCACCGACCGCCACTGTAGCAATCAGAAAATATTATCAAACAAAAAGAAAAATAATATCTTATTCCATAAGAAAGTTATTACTTATTAAATATTAAACAGTTTCAAACGCTACTCTTTAATGACGTATCTAACCATAGGAATGTCTTGGATTAATATTTGCGCAAATATCGTCAATGATACCCATTATGTTTCATTTTAGTTAAATTTTTAAAACTAATGAACAAAATATAAAATAATATAAACAACAAATTTTATGTTTGTCAAGAGATATAATAACATGAATGAATGAATGTTCATGTACTGGAGAGTGAGATAATAAACGTACGACGAATACTAATAAGCAGATCTACTAGCGGCAGCTACGTCACAATGACGTAAATTTTAAAATATAAAAATATTTATAATTATTTCTTGCCAAAATTATAACGAAATTTAAAAAATTGATGCCTCAGATGCCTCTAACGATTCAGTCTTACTTTTTCACTCCTCTTCAGCTTTATGTCGTCTTGTATCATCATCATTGTTAATTGTTATATCAACTACATCTGTAATCTTCTGTAATCGACTATGTATCGATTCTTGTTATATCTTTTACAGAGTCTTTCCACCAGCTAATGAATGTATATATATATTCTTTATTTCCCTAGGCCTTGCAGCGTTCTGGGTATTAGCCATTACAAAAAATAAAACCAAATAAAATCAATCCAAAAATAAATAAATAACAATCCACTACAATTTACAATGTTTTTTCTCTGTTCTATCTTCTTGCTCCAATGTCCCTCTCCTTCTTCCTGTTCTCCTTCTGGTTTCCCTCTCCGATCTCCTTCCTTCTTGCTTCCTGTTCTCTCGCCCATCTTTGCTTTATTTTATTTTATTTCATTCTCTTCCCTTCCAACCATTTCTTCACCCCTCCTCCTATCTCTCTTCCTTCCTCCCCATTTCTAGGTAACCTCATCCCCCTTCCTTCCTTCCATTTCTCCCCTTCTGCTTCCCACCGGGTCTCCTCCTTCTTTCCTTTACCCCTTCCTGTTATCCTTCCCCAATCTCCATCCTTCTTGCCTCTAATTCCCTCGCCCACCTCTCCCCCCTTCCATCTTCGTGTAATAAATGTATTTGTTTCTAGATCCTCTTTACCATTTTGAGAAAAAGAATTAAGAACTACTAGTTGAGTTATCTAAATACACGGCAGTGTATACCAGTATCCTCTATTTAGATAACATTGAAATAATTACAATCAATATTTTACGTATTTTTAAAAACCATAATTCATTATATTTTTATATTACCAAAACCACAATAAATTATGCACAGCATTAAATAATTAAAATTTTAAATTAATGTAAATGAAACGTATGATGTTTGTGTAATAATTAATATTATCTGAATAAATATTTATAATTTTTAAGCGAAAATAAAATTGCTACAACCAGTTTTATTTATTACATTACAATATATATTAATTGAAATTTATAGAGCAAAACTTATTTTGTTTAATGTAATTAATTTTATTTAATAAACAAAGAAGATTTATAGTTTAATTGTAATAAATATTTAAATGAAGATTTATAATTTATTTTAGGTAAGTTAACAGTGTAGTATTTTTTAATGCTATTTTAGTTAAGTTTTGCTCAGTGAAAAAAAAAATGCAAGCATGCCTTGTAATAATGGTCCATTAGGTTCCATTATTACAGAGACCACTATTCGAAGAACAGCCATTTTTTCACTTATTGATGTATTTACTGACGAAAATAATGGATCTGAACGCATCATAACTAAAATTAAAAGGTAACATTTAAAACACGTTTTTAATGTCACTCAAAACAGATAGGGAAAGTGTCATGCAAAAAGGACAAGAAGGGGAGTGGTGGTAGGTAAGAAAAAGCTTATGTAGCTCTAGCTTATGCGGCGACATGGTTTTGCTGACAACGAAAGAAGAAGTAATGCAGGGAATGCAGTAAAGTTTTAAAAATTATTTAAGTAAAAAACAGCTTAATTTAAATACAGCAAATTCACGCTCTTTCGGAAGGGAGGTGGAAGGAAAAAAGTAAAGGAATTGATGGGGGAGAAGAGGAAATAGAAAAAGCTGAAGAATATAAACCAAAGGAACTAATTTAGGAGCAACGGAGGATCAGAATCCCACACGAGATTATTAAACAAAAAGGCCATGGTAGCTTTACAGCAAGCAAGGATTATAGGAGAGAGAAAATTCAAAAGAGACTTCAGAATACGTATGCTCATGTACGAGGCACTAATTAAAAACATTATAATTATAAAAACATTAAATTAATAAAAATTATATAATTATTATTAAGTTAATATATACTATAGGCTATTCTAAACCTTTTGGAACTACATGGAATTTAAATTTTCTTAAGTTATCATTAGCATTTTTTTTTTATATTGAAATTGGCTTTTCCTGAACAAAATGATCAAAAGAAATCAATCGGTAAAAGTTATTAGATTTGAAAACCTAGTTCCGCCATAATTAAAGAAACAGGCTATTGAGAACTGACACACTCGAATACGCTGTCTGGTGGTCAAATAGAAAAAAATCAGTTGTGGCCACCACAGGACCGGCCGCCATCACAAAATACCTGTTTAATTTATGCTGCTTTATCAAAAAATGTCTCAAATAAAAGTTGTTAGTTATTGCTTTTATAGCAACTTTTGTAAAATAACTTTTTTAGAAATATTACTCTGTTGTGAAATATTCGCAAAAATCTTAAAACCGACACGAGTAAACTCCCATTTCTAATTATCCGTTTTTTACCAAAAGTTGATCAACTCGTGCCATTGATGTCAAAAGCTTATATATGAAGTTTCATAAAAATACTTTTAGCCGAATTTGCTCTGCACGTGTACACGGACCGACAGACATCATGCTAAAAATAGTCAAAACGTTATGTATTCGTGGAGATCTATCGAAATCTCGAAATGTCAAAATCGGTATGATCACAATACCTCCCTTATATGTTGGCGGTCAGTAAATAACTAGCGTTATAAATTTCTTCTTCTCTGACTACGTAGGTGTGCCGCGAAATATTTCTTCTTTGGAAAATGTGCCACGATTGGGAAACACTGAGCAGGAA
Source organism: Liopterus haemorrhoidalis (assembly GCA_963971575.1). Classification (NCBI taxonomy): domain Eukaryota; kingdom Metazoa; phylum Arthropoda; class Insecta; order Coleoptera; family Dytiscidae; genus Liopterus; species Liopterus haemorrhoidalis. Next base: position 35,365,712 of record OZ020621.1, read on the forward strand.
ACGTTTCGAAAAATGTTCATATTGCCTACATTGAGTGGGTTCCGGAAATAAGCTCGGAGTGTTCCGAGTCACTCTGTTTAGCTCCAGACCGTTTCAGGAAACGCGTTTATGCCTTTTCTCGAGCACTCTGGAGTTATACAAAGTGACTGGGAGCACTCCGAGCTTCCTTCCCGAACCCACCTAATATTTTTGTCTCACCTTTTGGCGGCACACCTAATTGCGGCGCCCCTGCTTGACGATTAACTTAAATTCAAAGACAAACCTTTATTTGATCTTTACCTTGAGTTACTTGAAACGAGAAACGCTTGACCCCCCACCAGCAGCGTCTGAAAGAAATAAATATTAGTCGCTCAACACTCTCGTGTGTCCATGTTTCCTCAGTGTAGTAACGGCTGAGAGTTTCACAACTACATGAATGAAACCAATAAAATTCAAACTTTGGACACACCCTAATTTAACTATCATGAATTTTGAACTGTTATTGGTTGTTATTTGTATTAAATTTATGTTAACGGTGAAATTCGTGTACATGTACCTTAGTTTAAACAGTGTTTGTGTACTGTGTACAATTATTATAGATAGACTGTTAAATAAACATAATAATGTGTACATGTTTACCCCTAGATAGCGTTGCCTGCATTGCGCTACTGTAGAACTGGTTGCATATATCCTTGTAGTGCACAGCAGAAAACAACATTAACCACATGTACACTAGAACAACAAATATCTTTTAACCTTTCAGCATCAGCAAGAAGAATATTTGTTCATAAATATATGGAGATTATGAACATATGAATATTTAATAAAAATAATAAATTATTTTCAAACTTGTTTTAGTTAAATTTTGTTAGTTTTCGGACTGTAATTTTTATTAATATATTGTGACAATGTCTCGAGGAAAAGCATTAAGTAAAGTTACATTCACAGCTCTTAATGCAATAGACTCTGAGTTGTCGATTGTAGACAATTTTCCAAACTTTATATAGTGCGTTCAAAGGTGAGTTTGCAGTACAGGGCATATGGAGTAGTTCTTTTTCATACTCTCTAATGGGTTTACACAATGACACTATCCTTTTCTTGCTTGTCGACGTTGCCAGCTCTAAAACGCGCTGATCTGTGAAGACGCAGTATTCTACAAATGGCCATTTGTTTTTGTTGAGTGTTATTTTGAGTTTTATAAGAGTTGATTTTTGTAAATCATACGAGTTTTTCATATTATTATAATTGACACATTTGACACTTTTACAACATTTGGCAACACTGCTCCCATTTTCCATAAGAGCTATACTGCAAACTCACCTTCGAACGCACTATAGTTAGTGCACTGTTTTAATGATACAGACATATAAACACACATTATCTATCTCACTTTACATGGCGAGTTCGTGTAAAGTCAAATAAATGCATTTATTTGTAGTTGGTTTGAAAAAATATAGATGTCACGTTACGCATTAATTTTCCTAGCTATGAACGCTCATTAAACCTAAAACAGTCTTTTAAATTTATCCACAACGCATGGCGTACGTTAATGCTGCTTAATGATATGCGGGAAGCATTTAGAAACATTATAAACAGTGGGATATCTTCATATTTTGTTGCAAAAACATTAAATCTCCCGAATTTATCTGCAGTTGTTCATGTATGCAGCTTTATTTTGTGCTATAAGATGGCAGATGGGAGAGTTCGGATGTGGGTATATCGGGTGTTACGTCGAGTATAAAACAACGCCAGGGCGTGTAATTTAAGCCAGTTTGGATGCACACTGAAAGGCTTAAATCTCACTGTAGTTCACGGTGTTTACGGCTGTCCACGTGCGTCTAATAGTCTATTGTTTTTTTTTTTTTTTTTGTACGTACGGCTTTTTTTGAGTTTATATGTTTCTATGTTCTTTATGGTCGAATCTCCAAATTCGAATAAAACATTGTTTTCATAGGTATTTATTAATTACAGGGTTTCAAAAAAATAACTGCTTTATACTTTGCAGATAAAAAATTATAAAAGTAGACATTAACCTGAACCTAAGAAGCTTTAGAAAAACTTAGAAGGTGCCGAGGTGCCTGCGAATGTTGGAAATTCGTGAATAACTAATCATAAAATTTAGTTTCGTAAGTATGTACCTATATCTGGCACGTATAATATGACAAATATAAGAAATATGTACAATTAGTAATGTTCTGTACAGTAAACAAATAAAATAAATGGTACAGCAGTTTGCATCTAAGTTGGCAGTTCGTAGTTAGAAGCGCAGTAGACGTAAATAATATCGGACGGAACTAATTTCATGTTCAACTGTTGTACGGGTAACTGCATGAAGTACAACATGCAAATCACAGTAGGAGCGTGGTATATTAAGTGCAGTTTTTAACATGTCATCGTAATTATAGTTTGCTGGGAGGGAATTATTGTCTTATCGGGCCTGAAATTTTTGTAATACCGGGGCCCGGGTTCTCTCTCTACGCCACGTCTTATCCTTTCTAAGACTCGAGGTTGCGAGGTCCCTTAATGCAAACTTGAAACGAGTAAATGCACATGAACTAAAATTTGTTTAATATTTGTTAGCAAATATAAATAGCTGTGGCGGCAATGGTTTATGACCCATCCAATATAATTTCTTATTACATATTTCCGCCGAGTTTAAAATATTTAAAAATTATTTTTACAGTTCTGTTTATTTTACAATCTCAGTTATTTTATAAAGAATCACTTAAGTACTTTCCTTTTACTTAAGAAATTATTTTTACTCCAAAAGGTCATGTCATAAACCATTACTACAGAACCAGACCCTGACTTAGTAACACTAGACACTAGACAATTATCGGTACAAGTCTTCAAATCGTCTTCTAATCGTCTTCAAGCAGTTCCAAAATACAAAATCATTTAAAAATTCGAACACTGGCATTTTTTATTTAAAAACCTGCAGTTATAACAATCCCACATAGCTACATAATAAAAATAGTTAGTATAAAATCGACAAATATAAAAATAAATAAATTTGCGAATAAAAAAGCTTAAGGATTTGGAATTAAATACTTGTGAATTATAACAGTGAAGACTCCAGGTGAGGGAAAGTGACCCCTCTTTCCATAGAACGAATTTTTGGGCTCGTTAATTTGAGCCAAAGTTCTCACTATCCTAGAGACTCTAATAAAAAAATATTTTGTCCGTCATAAAAATATATCAGTAAATTTTCACTTCCTAATCTATATTTGAGTTGCAACATATGTTGAATAACTGAAGTGATAAATGATTATGTAATATAAAACTGCTTTAGTTTTTCTGGACGTTAAAAATGATTTTTATTGAAGGAATATGACGGTGCAACAAGTAGGTCGAGTTTCAAATACTCAATTATTGATAGTAAATTAACTACAGTTATCAATCGATACTGCTGGGCTGTGTCTTAGGTTAGTACTTTCTAACGCTACCGCAATCGATTACATTTTGCAGCAGAAACTATATATATATACAGTACCTGGATTTATTAAAACAAATAGAAAGGACACAACATCCAGAAAGATATATTTGTCTTGTAATTGCTTTGTATTGTTAAGAGGGTAATGTGCTTTGAATACACGTGTACTTGATGCTGGCAGAGTTTTGCTCTGCGCTGGATTATTATATATATTTATTATTTAAGAGAATAATATTGATTTAATTATATTCATTGACGGCTTTTGCTATGGATTATAAGTTTCCGCAACAAAAAAAGACAACGAAATAAATATTTAATTTTTCACAAAAATAATCAGGACACATTCGTCTATATTTTCTAGAAGGGTATAGCTCAGTGATTCCCAAACTGTGCGCCGCGGCGTACATACAGGGCCTGATCTAGATCTTCTGCCGGTCTGGGCAAAAGTGATTTTTGCCGCCCTATAAATAATTATTTTAAAATATAATTATTGCAGTGAGTAAATTTTTGGTAGGTATTTGTTGAATAGCAGGCCCCTTTTGTTTTATAAAAAAATTAATATTTATGAAGAAATAAAAAAACAGTAGAAGATCAAAATAAAATATATAGGATGGAGGCAGATAGCCATTTTTTAAATCTCAAAAAAAAAACAATTCCTAACATTATTTAAATCAATAAAAAAGCAATTTAAACACAAGATATATGAATACAGTTATTAATGCAACAAGTACATAAAACAGTACTTTTTTTCACGAATTGGAACTTTATCGCACGAGCCGTAGATAAGTGCAGCAATCCTATAGTTAAATAGATGCTTTATGCTTAAATTCCATACAATGTTTTTTCTACAGCTGTCTGCAATTAGAAAGAATAACATAAATTAATATCAGCACCTCAGAGGTAAATTGTATTAAGTCACAAATGATAAACAGCCCAGAAAAGACGATTTAAGATTGTTTACTTCCTTGCGTTGATCGACTTGATACAGTTTTAAAGCAACGTATATTGAAACTGGCTAGAGCTATAGTTCCAAATTATTTTCCAATCGACGGACTGTAAAGTATTAAGTCACTTGGCACTAAAATGTCATTTCTGATAAAAATGTGACTTGATACAGTTTACCTCTAAGTTGCTGATATATACATATACAGTCTATTCCAAACGATTAGGCGGAACTAACCGGAATTTTCATTTTTGTAAGTTGTCATTAGCTATTTTTTTATATATTGAAGTTAGCTTTTCCTAAACAAAATGATCAAAAGCCTCAATCAATCGGTAAAAGTTGCTAGATCTGAAAATCTAGTTCCGCTTAAACCAAAAAAACTGTATTTTTTTACTGCTGCCAGTAATAAAAAAAAATTAAAAAAATCCTGGACAAAACTAAACTTTGCGATTTTTGTAGGTCAGGAATTGATTTTAATTGTTTTCAATGCACATTTGATTCTTCTTCGAACTGCGCGGACAAACCTGCAGTCCGTATAGATGGTTTTCTTGCCCCCATGAGCTCATGTAAGGAGATATTCTTCGGCGAATGGAGGCTACCAATAGTCCCACAAATAAAAACAAATAATAATCGACGTAATCTATGCAAACAAAAGATATGCGGCCGTTGTTCCAAATGATCACTCATTATATCCACAGCATATGCGCATTGCATGGGCATTAAGATGAATCAAAGGAGTATTATTGTTCTGTATAATAAACTATAAACGTTATTTGTATCAATTGTACTTATCTGGTGTTCTATATGCGAAGGACCATAACTTCATTTATGTTATTTCTAATAGTGTATGTGTAATCGTTATATATCAGATTATTTTAAACGCTGTTGTATACGCTGAATAAATAAATAAAATAAATCGCAAATATAAAAAGGTTTGGTAGCTCTGGTTTCATATATATGAAAGGTATGTGGGCAGCATTTCGACCGGACCTATTATCCCTGCGTAAACAGGCACATATTAAGTATTTAATAATTGAAGCTGAATCAACCCCTGAACTAAGTAACTGCACATTATCAGATAGTGCTATTCAAAAATCCTTAATTTAAGTCAATCTCTACACATAGGTATAAAAATATTTTTCTTAAATATAGGCTTATGAAATATAGCAATTAACAAATGGGAAAAAATAAACTCTAATTTGTGTTTTATTGTATAAATTTATTTACTTAATAACAACCTAAATGTATAATCTACATAGTTAAAATTTTTTTAATTTCGATAACATATTATTTCGTTTCATTGCTGCAGTTCGTATTCTTCTCCAATATTCTTTTGATTCTGGATCTAACATTTCTAAAGGTAATGGAGGACCAGTTCTTAATGTCCATAACCATTCAGGATATTCACTATCGGGTTTCACTTCTACATCTTTACCGGTCTTTAGAATATTACTTCCGCAAACAAATTTGGTTAATATTTCTGTATCGGTTTCAACTGGAATAACTTTTTTCTCCATAACTGGTCCAAGTTTACCTAATCTTTTCTTTTTTGGTACTGTGGAAACGGCTAGAAAAATAAAAGAGTCAATAACCAATTTTATTTTTGTGTCAAATGACTTTACCTGCACTTTCCTTTTTTGCATAATTGCATCTAGGAAAAGTTAAATTAAAAATTAATTGTACAGATCTTCTAATGTTGAACAATGTATGTGCACTAGAAAAACTCATTTTATTTAAAATATGAAATATCAATTTTTGATTTTAAAGAGTCGGTGACATTCGCACCATGCGCCAAAAAAGTAAGGTTATAAGAAAATTGACATTTCACAGAGCTCATAAACAACTTAATTTTATGATGAATATTTTAATATATTAGTTGAAAATCGAAATATATTTCAAATGTACTGTGATTATATACGTCCATGCCAATCAGCAGTAGTGCTGCTTCTATTGTAAGTTTTAATTTATTACAATTTTGCTTTTTAAAATGGTTTTTGGACATAATCTAGAAACAATATTGTTATTAAAGATGATACGAAATTAAGAGCCTTTATTTTTTAGGAAAAGAAACGTCTTTTTCGAATCCGGGGCAAAACAGCAGCTGCAAGTGTTGACATATCAGATAAAGAAACATCACACAAAAATTTCCTGACTATCGGTCCAGCACTCCCACCACCCGTAGTACTTGACCCAAAGCGTAAAGTACTAAAACGTTCTTTAAGTAATTTAAGTTCCGTAAGTGCATGCATCAACATTGAAAATGTATCAGTTGAAACACCAGTATCATTACACACATTACCCGATGGTACGATACATATTGCAAGGACGCAGAAAGCTAAAGAAAAGAATCCAGGAAGAATTTGTTTGGATAGACGGGGTTTGTCCTCTATTCCGATAGTAGATGGTGAATCACAGTTACGACTATTATCACTTCAACACAATTTAGTATCTAAGTTAGACGGATTGCAAGAACAAGGGTTTAGTTTTTTAGTTTTTTTAGATGTTTACGATAACCAGCTTGAGAAGATTAGCAGTTTGGATACATTAGAAAATCTCAGGGTACTACTTATGGGAAAAAACAGGTATGTTTTTAAATATATCTATGAAGTATTTTATTTGTCCTACTATATCTATTAGGTGTACTGGAAAGTTTTTTCGTTTATTTGGTATTATTAAAATACAAACAAATCGAAAGAAAAAAATGTACTTTTTTGAGTAAAATAGTTACCATTGTGATCTATAACACTCAGAGGCCATTTATCAGGAAGAGAAAATATTCCCGATTTATAAAATTCCTGATTTTTGAAGGAAAAAATTGTTCAGGGCTCATTTTAACATGGTTCATATCTCTAAGTGCCTTATTTCTTAAAAAGTATTCCAGTGACGGAAATAAGTGATAGTCGGAGGGTGAAATGTCTGGTGAGTAGAGTGGGTGTGTTAGAATCTCCCAATCAAGCTCAGAAATTTTTTCACGTGTCTTTTTTTGATGAATAAGGTCAGGCATTGTCGCTTTGAAGAATAACTCCTCATCTTTTCACAATTTCTGGCCGATTTCTGGTCAAGTTCTGATTCAGTCGATCCAATTGTTCACAGTAAAGATCAGAGTTAACACTATGCCCCGGTTTTAACATCTCATAATAAATTATTCCTTTATAGGGCCTTCCAGATCGAAGTTCATCATCCAAGCATAAATTTCCTGGTTTAAATTTTTTAAACCACGGTTGACATATGCGTACACTTAGTTTATCACCATAAACATTGCAAATGTTTTATGTAGCCACTGTAGCAGATTTTTTTTTTATGGTACTCTTACAACATTAAACACCATAAAAAATATTATGATGGAAATTCTTCCGCCATTTTAAAATGCAAGGGTTTAAAATAAAATGAAAACAATAATTAGGTACTCAAGAATACAGAGTTTAATCAAAACGCAAAAGATATCTGTTTAATTCAGTGAATAAGTCGTGACTAGTTCGCATACTGCACTAATAATAAAAACGAAAAAACTTTCCGGCACACTTAATATATTTAATTATATCCTACCCCAGGTGTTATACTTTTCATGTACAATCATGCTCCAGCATATAATTTTTTTTTTAATATTAAACATTCTCAAACATTAATTTTGAAAATATGCTATGAAAGTAGGTTATTTGATGATTAATTTCTTTTCAGAATTAAGAAAATTGAAGGATTACAACACGTAGTAAAGCTGGAAGTATTAGATCTTCACGGAAACCTGATAACCCATATCGGAGGTTTATCTGATCTCCGTGAACTAAAAGTATTAAATTTAGCTGGAAACCAAATAAAAGTTGTTGGTATGAATGATTTAAAAGGACTTTTATGTTTACAAGAATTAAATTTAAGAAGAAATAAATTAAAAAAATTATTAGGTTTTGGGGATGTTCCACAATTACAAAAATTATTTATTAGTAATAACGAAGTGCAAAGTGTTGAAGATATGAGTAGTATAGCAAAATCAATAAACTTACGAGAAGTAACTGTTGATAATAATCCAGTTTCTGTCGGAGGAGAATGTGTATCATTTCTAGTATCATACCTGCCACAGTTAACTCTATTGAGTAATATGCAAATAACAGAACAAGTACGTAAAGCTGCAATGGCATGGCGTAGAAACAAAGAAACCTCAAACGCAGCTTTCATGGATTTAACAAGTGATGTTTGCTTAAATGTTCATCGTGAAGAAATAATTTCCAATGCTCGTACAAATTGGGAATTACTTCGATCACAGACAAAATGTATAACAACAAAAAAAGCTAACACAATTTTTAAAGATTTTAAAATAAATAGTGATTTTGTATTAACACCTATTTGTAAACCGGAAATTAAAAATTCAACTCGTAGAAGAATAAGTACAGCCAATATTAAAATGTCAGTGTTACCAGATAAAAAATTAACTGTTATAAGAACATCATCACAAGAGACTGAAAATTCCCAGAATACTTCATCATCCACTACTTCGAATAGTAATGAATTTTTTCGATTACCTCCCATATTAGTTCCTATTATTAATAAAATGGAATCAAGTACAAATATACTACAAAATACACTTAAAAAATGGGGTAGTTTATCAAGTATAGGACCAAATGTTGATAGTTCCTCTTTTCCAAGTAGTAGTGACTCATCAGATACAGAAACAGAATCAGAAAAAGAACAGAAAAAACCTTTATTTCCAGAAAAACCTCCTCAAACTGTTGATACGTCAAGTATAATATCAACTACAAACTCTGCGGTACCAAGCAGCTCGACTTCCGGAAGTGAACTGAATAGTGATAAAGGAACTCGTACTTGCAGTCGAACGAGTTCAAAAAGAAGTATCAAAAGTGCTGTTAGTCAAAAAAGTAATAACATAAAACCATCATGTAGGGCTGCTACTGCAAAAATAAAGTCTAGAGACTCCTCCCCTCAGATTGAAATCAATAAAGACCGAGAACAAGGTGGCGATTACCTAATTGAAATATGTGGCCGATACTTAAATATATACGGACAGGGTGCCTTACGTTTTATCGATAAACCATGGAATCCGATTAAAGCAAATGATGTACATTTCATTAAATTTAGTTATGTTAATTTTAATAGTCTCGTTGGAGTTTTTTGTAAGATTAAAAATAGATTTCCAAATATTGATGGTTTGATATTTTGTGGAACTAATATTTTGTGCCTTGGACAATTGAATGCATTGTCTGAAGTTCAAGGTTTTAGCTCATTAAGAATTGATGAAGAAGGTAATCCCGTTTTCAAGAAGAAATGGAGATCATATGCAATATTTAGACTGTCTCACTGGGGATTAAAACTAATCAATGGAGTAGAAGTGAGTATGATTTATTATTGTAATATCTAAATCCAGAGTGTCCTCCAAATATTGAGTATTCGAAATCAATGTCAACTGTCAAATTTTTCTTCGACGTTTCTTTCATTTTCTCTGATTAGTCTTGTAGTTTAGGATTGTAGTTTATATGAACCGGTAATTAGTCCTACTCCAAGTCCCTTATCAGCTCGTTAGCTGTGAGCCTAATTCCCACTGTGATTGGTTGCTCAATTCTCGATAGTTGTTCAAGTTTTAGGAGAACAAAGACATCGTTAAAATTGTCCCTTAATGCGGCAACTTTGTTCTAATTTAACCGACCTCGTAACTCTTACCGCTCTCGAGATCCCCATGCTTACCAAGTTATTTAGGACACCGTGTAGAATAAAATTCAATTACTCGTTATACTACCACAAGTTAGAAGGAGAAAAAAAAGTTAATTTTATTTTGACATGTCCAAAAGGGATTTCTTAATATCTTTGAATATTATTGAATTTAACCGACTGATTTAATAGTAACAATCATGTATTTGTTTATTTTAGTTCATTATTTAGTCGTGTTGAAACAACACGCATATTGAAACATCGAATTTGTAAATATTCCTAGAAAGCATTGTTTTTTTTCTCAACAAAGCAGATCTCTTATATCCAATTTTATCCGGCTTAGATTTAATCACACCTTCTCTCCATATTATCTGCATAGAATTAATATGGTGTCGTCTCCTTTCTGTCCGTGTGATAATTTGTTTGTCAGCGATTCGAAGCATTTATTGTTCGAATGCCCAATTCATTTTTGCAACCATAACTTATTCATACAAAATTTAGTTTTCCAAAAAATATCTTTAGCTACCAATATTCAGACGCTTCTTGCTACTAACTCTCCAGGTATTTATGAAATTATTGATAACTATATTAAGGCAGAAAATATCGAATTATAAATGTAATTTTAAAAACCTGTAATGTATTTATTTATATCTGGCTAATAGCCAAAGTTGCTAAAGCCAACAGATAAAAGGAACAAAAAAAATTAATTGTAAATATTACGGTGCGTCTAATAAAATGAGTAGGCAGTTTACATTAGATGCATAATTTAGTGTCTTTTTTCAAATACTGTTAGTTAATAGTTAAAATCGTATTTGAACAGGTTACAGAGGAAGAAATTTCACAAGTAAATGAAGAATATCAGAGTCTGAGCGATATGGTTTTATGGTCACTGCCAGATGCTCTTCTACAGCCTTTGCTTGCCCGACTTCAGTTGGAGATTGACTATACATCCAGCGAAGTTAGCGCTAAAAAGTGGTTGTTATCCGCTGATCCTGCCCTGAGAAGTGTGGTTAGTAAGGAAGCCTTACAATGGAGAAGAGGTGCTGTTACACAAGTAAGACGTGTCTTTTAGCTTGAGTTGTGACCTATAATATTTTTATTTATTTATTTTTTTATTATTCCTTGCCAACTACTTCGATGTTCTGACTTTTTGCTGCTTCTATATTAGTGCAACCATTTACTTTTTTAATCTGAACTATCAACCTGGTAGAATACCTACCACGAGACCTTCTCCATCAAATTTTTCTTGTAGAAATAATCTCTCTGTTGCCAGTGCTTCGTCGCACATGACGATATAAAGTGGCTATTCTGTTATCAACCATTGTCTTTAGCCTTGTGGGTTTTTTAATTTACTCGATAATGGAAGCATTAGTTCTCTTTTCTGTCCATGATACTCTTAGACTTAGTTCAACATTTGTTGAATCATAGTTAATTTACCAAGCCGCCACCAGATGTGTCACTGTTATTTGGAGTCGCGAATAGAAACCCGCCACGACGTGCGTGGAAAGAAATTTTGTAGTCGTAAGCGTGTGTAACGTGATATTTTATTTATCCAGCGTGATTGGGCAAAAGGTATCATTTCAGTGTCGAGAGTGGGCTTGATCGTGACACAAAAATCCCTCACGTGCCCATCCCTAGTTTGTTGCGGGGGGTATCTCTTGTTCTACTATCTGAGCTAGCCGGGTAATTGTTGCGTCCCTTGCGGAGCAAGAGATGCCCCCTACAACATATTTGGCGCCCAACGTGGGGCACCAAATATGTTGCGGGGTGTTCTCTTGCTCTAGCGATGAGCTAATCAGACAATTGTTGAATCCATGGCGGAGTAAGAGTTTCCCCGCGCAACAAAGTCATATATTGCTGCCTCATCACCCAAGTTCTAATCATTTAACTTAAATTGTCATGGTATACTGATTTAATTGTTTTTATTCTTTACAGGATGATATTGCCTGGCGACAGAAGGCAAAGACTCATATTGGTTCCCTATTAGATTCCGTTTATTTGACAGTTGAAAAACTGCGACTGCTAGAATCAAACTGGCCAACAATTTTGAATAGTATTCTAAAAGATATTCTCACAGACTATTCCAAGTTGGATGTGTATATGAAACAAAAATTACACGATTTAAATTAGATTTAGCTACAAATTTTTAACACACTGCCATATAGACAAACAGTATTATAAACAGTTTATGTAACATTTTTATAGGTTATTATTTATTGTATTATTTGATTTCAAATAAATACTTAAAAATTATATTTGTTTCTATTATTTAGTTTTTTATTTTGTGAAGGACCAGAAGCCTTCTATGGCCAAGTTAGTTCCGGTTTCTCAGGGCTTGAGTCCCCCTCGAGCACTCAAAAACTACGTGTTTTTTTTTTAGGCACAGGCTCCCTGTTCTGGACCTCTCAAGATTTGCTTGGAGAAAATTTATAATTTAAGATAAAACTAACTGCCCGGTTCATTTTGGGAATATTTCAAGTTGTGAAAGATGAAAGTGAGTCAAAGAAAAGATTTCATCTTTTAAAAATTCAAAATAGTGGTAATTTCATTAATATTTGGAAGGATAAAAAAAAGCTAGCGTCGCTACTGAAAAGAAGCCTGTTAATGTACATACCCCCCCCCCCATACACTATGAAGCATGGATAGATTCACGTCATCGATTCCAAGGCATCATGAAACAAGCATCACCGGCTGTTGGACACACACTACCGATGCATACCTTGATGCAAAACATTGAGTCGACGGTTGAACACAGCTTTGTTTAGTATACAGCTCGACGTTTGTTTCATTGTCACTGGTTTTGAATGAAATATAAACATGAATAGTGATTTACCATTGCCAGTGATAATTGCCTTAATTGGCGTGTCACTTAAAAAATAAAAGAAGCCAAAAAGGAAGTGGTGTAAAAATTGGCTTAAGGGGGCGCTAGGGTGACAATTTTCTTGAGAAGGCAATGCGGGACGGAGCAAAAAAAAGGTCGTCACTTCCCAAATATAAGTGAAGAACAAAAAAAAGGTCCTCACCTCCTCAAATCCAAGTGAAGAGCAAAAAAAGGTCCTCACCTCCTCAAATCCTAGTGAAGAGCAAAAAAAGGTCCTCACCTCTCAAATATAAGTAAAGAGCAAAACAAAAGTCCCCACCTCCCCAAATACAAGTCAAGTTAGAACTAAAAATGCGGGACATGTCATAAGGCGGGACACCGAATCAAAATGCGGGACGAATGGTCACCCTAGGGGACGCACAACTGTATAGTTTCTTATACAAAACTAATAATCTGAAATTAAATTAGTAACATTCTATGCATAAAAAAATACAGTGAATTTTTATCTACCTAATAGGATATTTTTAATTGTAAAAAGAACAATCATGTAATTGAAACAAACAAATTGCATTACAGACGCCATCTTGTAAACAATTCGACTTATATTTATGTACCATGCGGCAAATTGTAGCTAAAGCTTCATTCTACAAATATGTTGGGAGATATTTTGTTCTACTGTGAAAACTACTTACATTTGATGTACTTGGAAATTTACTTTTGCCGCCATCTCAACTATGTCGCGGTTCTCAATATAGGTTCTGCGAGTAAAAATAATTTAATTTTATAAAGAATACGTGTACCAAGTGGCATGGCATTCTCATCAAGTATAATATTTTTCGACGAAGGTTCTAAAACAGTGTTTCTCAACAGGTGGTCCGCGGACCACCATTGGACCCAGAAAAATGTTAGTGGTCCGCGAATGTGCTTTTTGCAGTTTTTTAAATTTTTTTATGCACGTTTTTTATGTAAATAATTTATATTTTGTTTATTTTCTGTGATTTTCTACAAATAAAATAAATGTATTTAGTAGCACATTAAATATATTTGTTTTCTTGCAAAAAATGAACCAACAATTATTATTAGTGTTCAGCGTTAGAAAATTATATATTATACTGGTCCGCGGTGCGTTTTTGGGTGAGAAACACTGTTCTAAACTATAAATAATCATGTCGAAAAAAAAAAATGTTGACGTATTATTTGAATATTTCTACACAAAATTATAAAAATATAAAAGTTATTTGAAATCCACAAATATATTTAAAAAATTACAGAACATGTTGTCTGATACCTATTATTAAGATATTGAGGGATAAAATTTTTACAAAAAATTTTCTACAATCAAAAATATCTTATTAGATAAATAAAAATTTTGTGCAAAATTTGATGTATAGATAGTCTTTAATTTTAATTCAGATTGTTAGTTTTGTATAAGAAACTAATAATTTCTAGGGGTTATACGTAGCATTAAGAATAAAAATGTATATTCTAATTGCCGGTTATTGAGTGAATTAAGAATAAATGAACTAAAAGATTATTACAATTATTTAAGAAGGGATGACAGTCATTTTCAATACCTATTAAATAAATTTCACCCAAGAATTGTATACAAACGTTGATGCAAACCTACACATGTTGAAAAATGGAGTCGGCATCAGTGAGACGGCATCCCGGCTCTTTAACCCTGTCGGATGCCGATGCGTGCATCGATTCACGATTTCGGTGATGCGGTATCACAGAGGCCGTCGTACACAAAATGACGCTTGCATCGCGTGACCCGATACTTGCATCGCTGCCTGCATCATAGTGTAGGGTGACCATTCGTCCCGCATTTTAACATTTTGTCCCGCATTAAGATGCGTCCCGCAAAAGTCCCGCATTTTAACATTTTGTACCGCATTTTGGATTTGGGAGGTGAGGACCTTTTTTTGCTCTTCACTTGGATTTGGGAGGTGAAGACCTTTTTTTTGCTTTTCACTTGGATTTTGGGAGATGAGGACCTTTTTTTGCTCCGTCCCGCATTGCCTTCTTAAGAAAATGGTCACCCTATCATAGAGTATGGGGGTTATAAAGTAATTACTTCGACAACGGTTTTTAAGAATAAAAAAATATGAAAAATGTCAAATTCCGTGAACTGACGCCATTATAGAATTATTAGTGCGACTCCTTGGAATACCTTCGCGAACAACTGGTTTAGAACCTTTGTATTAAATTTAGATACAATCACTTCTTAACAATTATGCAACCCACAAATCCCTGACGTATTTAGAGGTGTAAATAAGAATTCAGGCGCCATTACAATAAAATAATTTAATAAATTAACAGCTTTGCGCAACCATATCATGAAAACCATCTAATTTATTAACAGCTAAATTCTATTTAGATATTATCCATTAAATATTATTGATATGTAGGAAGCTATGTTACAATTATTTAAGTTAGTAAATAGTTAACCTTTGTAAGATATAAGCCGTGTACAGGTCAGAGGTTAGCGCTTTGTTTAGACGAGATCTGGAAACACTCTAGTAACTATGTGTATTTGTGAAGGAAAACATCACATATTTTGTTGAAGATAAGTGTGTCTATTAAACAGGATTTAAAACAAATTATATTTGAATTAAGGTAAGAGGAATTGTCTTTTGTTCATTTATTACTAAATTTTACAGTTGTAAGAAATATCTCTTGTTAATTGTATGCATATTTTTGTAAATCGTATTATGTTTACGCGTTACGATGTTGTAAAAATGGTCTTCAAACTCAATCATTGTCAATCGTATCGCGCATTGTAAATTATACTTTATGTCATCTCTCCAGTGAAACAGTCAGTGGCGGCTCTAGCCCCCCCCCCCCCTAAAAGTTGGTCTGGCCCCCAGTTGGCCCCCCTAAAATTGCTTGGAAAAAAATATATTTTAGAAGTGAGGACCGTTTTTTTTTTTAGGTCATTACTTGTATTTTCATATGTAAACGATAAAGAAATAATTCCTGCCCCCCCCCCCCAATTTTACTCATTTTTTTTGCCCTCCCCCAGATTTTAAGAGCTAGCGCCGCCACTGGAAACAGTATATGACAGTGGAGGATTTTGCATCGTTGCAGGTTTGTGCAATCTCCAGAACAGTCAACGAAATATATACAGTGAATTTAATTTTTAATGCAACATGTACTGTCATTACCATGGATACAGTTTTTGACAGCAATATAAATCGTGTTCATTTTCATTTGCAACATAGACAATTAGTGTGTATACTTTTGCTCATTGATGATTTAAAAATTAATCAACATGTATACAGATGAAGAAAAAATAATGATGGTAACTTGGTATAACTCCCAAATGAGTTTGAGAGAAATTTCTGCTGTATTTAGTGCAACTTATTCAGATCGCCCAATACCAAATCCCTCTACAATTTCAAGACTAGTTAATAAATTTCATTGCGAAGGATGTCTTAAGTCAAAACATAATAAAAAAAGAACAACATCCCACGTGCTTACAGAAGAGAAGCAGTTGGAAATATTATTACAAGTGGAAGAAAACAATCAAAATACAAAATAAGATCAATTGCACAAACCGTTGGTGTCAGTATTGGATCTGTTTTTAACTTCTTAAAAAAAAGAAAAGTTTCGATCATACAAATTTCAAAATCATCAAGAATTGTTAGAAAGGGACGCAGCTGTACGTATGGATTTTGTTTTGAAATTTTTGAAAAAATTAATTCCGACCCAACAATGCTTCAAAGAATTTTATTTACTGACGAAGCAACGTTTACTCTAAATGGTGAAATGCACAGACAAAATTTTAGGTACTGGAGTCGAGAAAATTTACATTTGTTTCATTCCTCCCGAAATCTAAGTCCGCAAAATTAAATGGGCAGGGATAATAGGATTCAATATTATAGGGCCTTTTTTTAAACTTTTAGGCCAAAGTATATAATGTACCAAGAGCAATTGCTGAATGTTTTGAATCATTTTTATGATGGCTTAACATTTTGTATGCAAGTAAACGGAAAAACTTTTGAACATTTATTACAAGTTTTTATTAGTTATTTATTTACTTTTATTTATTATTTTTTTATTTGTATTTTCAATAAAATATTTTGATTTTGCTAGTAAATATGGTTTTTTCTATGTTGCAAATGAAAATGAACACGATTTATATTGCTGTCAAAAACTGTATCCATGGTAATGACATAGTACATATTGCATTAAAAAATGAATTCACTGTATTTATTTTTTCGTAATAATCAACGTAATATATTCGTTAAAATAATATAACATACAAAAAAACACCGAACGTTTTTTTCTTAAATTCTTATCGTAATATATGCTAGCAGGCTGGTTTGCATTTATAATGCAACAAACTGCTTAGTCCTCCAACGTAATTTAAGTTTGTTCCCATATGAACTAGCAGGTTGTAAGCTGACTGCAAACAGCAGCAAAGCTCTGCTTGCGAGTATATTATTTGGAATTACGGGGAATCAACGATCTATCGCCTATCGCACGGCTTTGGCTCACTGCAACAGTTACTGCCTGACTATTGGTTTTCCACCCTTTACCGAAGTCTTGACTTGAATTATCATAGGGGGCATTTGCCCCCCCCCCCCCCCAGGATAGTTTATCCTATATAAAATATAATTTAGGTTGTTAGAAGTTTTCTTCACCAGAGGTGAAGAAAATTTATAACTTTACCGGACTTTTATTATTTAATATACTATAAAGGACCTAGAACGCTGTTACTTTCCACCCAAGCCATGTAATTAAGGTCGTACCGACCATTTTAGAATATTTTGTTATTTTTGCCCCCCCCAGGCTGAAATCTTAGCTACGTCCCTGCTGCTTGTAACACATACAACATTTATGTATATAATCGTATATCATCCTGGTGCAAAGGGCTTCAACAACGCTTCGTCATCTGGATGTGTATGCAACAAGTTATGTTATTTAGAATAAGATTTGATGTTGATAAATTGGTATTAAATGCAACTGCCAATCTCAATTGTCATTGTTTAATACATTGTCATGTAATGTCAAATACATATTGTATTTCAAGAAACCATTATTACCTAATAGAAATAGAACGGAAAGCGGATGTCAAAATTAATTTTGATTCAGCTATAAATGTTTTGTTTTGTCTGTATATGATAGTATATATCATTAAAAACGTTATCAAACATTCTTCTTGAAATAAACACATTAAATTTGTGTTTAACAATAAAAATGTATTAAATATTTTTAATTTTTTAGTGAAAAGTTATAAAATTTAATTCTACTGAAAAGAGATTGGTTGAATGTTCTTTAATTATTATTTTTTTGTTTAGTATGAAATGTAATATTCTGACATATGTAAAAATAAAAACAAGTCACAAAAACAAAAACAACAAAATGTCGTGCCATTAGATAAACAAGTGATAATCAATTTTATATCTAATAATAATTCACTATAGAATCAATTAATAATTCTGTGTTTATTAGAAAATGAAGTGGATTAATAGAATAGGACACTTTATACAGTCATTGCTTACCATCCACTTTTGTAACATTCGTGTGGGTAGTGTTGTAATAGATACATTTGAAAATATATCTAGATACAGATACAGATACTTGAGGAAAAATGTATCTAGATGCAGATACAGATACAAATTTTAAAAAGTATCTAGATACAGATACATTTTTTTTTACAATGTATCTAGATACTTCAAGATACTTTTAAGATACTTTCGGAAAAATTAAAACACCACAAAAAAAAAGAAATAACTAGAGCAAGGAATATATTTGTTCACAATAAAAAATAAGTTATGCCCTATTATTACTCTTAAAATAAACACAAATAGCCTTTGAAGCTGTGTGTCAGAAATATTAACTAACTATATACCTATGTAATCTTTAAAAAATCACTTTTTTATTCCAATTTCAGCGGATATCTGGAACATTTTGCGATCGGCTCCATCCTAGATCCGCTCATACCCTCCCCCTCACTATGGAAACCGATTGTTCTTAAATTGCGATGTCCCAACCATCTTAGCTGATTTTCGTTCAATACTATATGCCATATAGTATATGGTACTAGATTATAACCACTTTTTAGCGCGAAAGACTATAATAAGTTGTTAAAACTAGTTGTAATTTAAAATAAGTTTTAACAATTTGTACAATCACGTATTATTGTTTGTAAACAGTGAAGTCTAGACTGGACATTGGGAACACAAATGGCTTTGTTAAGGAAGTAATGTCAAGATTGATGTTACGCGATTGCAACAATAATAATGACTTCCCCTGTCACCAAGTACAAGTCCTACGATGTAAACAAGGATCATTTGAACAATTCTCAGACTGATAAACGACACCACATCAAACATAGACGTAGAACGCTTTTTGTTCCTTTTAAAACATATCTTTGTTCATTACCACATACAAGATTAATTGTATTTCAACTAATATATTAAGACATATGGGAAACTGAATTTCTCTAAAGACGTTGGAAAGGATTATTTTAGCGTTTCTCACCAAAACTGTGCGGCTGTAGAAGTTTCAAGTCAACTTAATCAACTTAGAGCCTCGTAAATGAAATATAGAGATAAATAAATCGATTCCAGTAAAAAACACTACGAGATACAGCTGCTACCATATCGAGATCCCGCGCCTTTGCTAAATTATCATTAACTTACTGATCCATATTGTACGTAAATACAGTAATAAAGGCTTTATTTCTAGTCAATACAGTTGCGTCACTTTAACCGTCACATTTTTTATGACGGCATATTAGATACGTGTACAAGGCATCAATTTAATGAATGTAATATTCGTACGTTGCCACTTGTATCGAAATGAAATGAAAATATAAGAATAAGAACAGAGTAGAAACAAATAAACTATTCTAATAGGCAAAATAGTAAGATAGAATGTGAACACAAGTGTCAAAACAAATCAGTAAAATTTTTAGTAAAAACATGTAATTTTGCTCAATCGGCGTTTGTAAGTGTTTCAATGTGCAGTCATCTGTAGGTGACCACGGGCATTTCGATGAAATTTGCACGTATTGTATTTTTACAATGATTTATATATGAACCGCCTCGAGGCGGTATTGGACACAAGAGGGTTAACAGTACTTAGCAAAAATTCGACTATAAAAGGTAATAGATTCTTAAAAAAAACATCATGCAAAGTCCCACAAGCACTTCTATCATTCATGCTAACCGCAAACCCGGAATGAACCACCCACAAACTGATCCACGCTGAAAGCTCAGCACAACTTACAAAACTATCAGCGAAACTCCACCACTACATCCCACTCAAAAACTCACCACTTGGATAAATTTAGATTTGACATTTAATATTATCTTTTTATTCGCTTATGTCTTTACTTTCACAGTCTGATATTAGAATGTCTTGACACTTCCGAGTATGTCTTGACTTTACCTCACTATAGCAGAAGGAAAAAATTACAGAGAATTTTTTTAGAATTTTTTTACGATTTCATCTATAATTAAAATCTAAATGTTCCGATTGGCAATTCGATAATTTTTTTTTAAAATTTGTGAATTCTTGCAATAACCATATTAAATTTACTACAGAAAAAAAGATTAATAATTCGATAAACTTTTTAAATTTAACTCTTAGGAAAGCCAACAACATTCAGAAGTTCAATAAGTATATGAAACAGATATATACTTTATAAAGCGATCCATGACTCATCAAACCAGGACCGGCCAAAGGGCGGTGCGAACGGTGCAACCGCACAAGGCCCCGCACTTCGGAAGGCCCCGCGCGATCCTAGTTTTTTTTATTTTTTATTTATAGAATGACTAAATCGGTTCTTTTCATAGTTGCAGTTTACCTTTATACAAAATATGAAATGATTTGGACTTATTTCTACTAAATATGTATAAACAATCCAGCTAGTACCGACATTTGAAATAGAACCAAAATTTAAAATACATCATACTGAACGGAAGACAAAACAGTTTTCCTATGAGGGAACTGATGAACCAATTTCATCCGCAGAAGAACATTTCAGAATTAAATACTTTTTAATTATAATCGACAATGCAATTTTATCATTTAAAAAAAGATTCAAAATTTATCACCACCACGAAATTTTATTTGATTTTTTGTACAATTCAGACAATATACAAAAGATGACTGAAGACGATCTGCTTAAATGTTGCAAAGATTTAAATTTGTGTTTAAAAGACGATACTGATTGTACAGACCTTTTTTATGAAATTAAAATATGTCGTCGGGTATTGGCACCTAGAAATACAATTTTAGAAATTATAGAATATATTTACAAGAACAATTTATCTGAATTGTATCCCAATTTTGTAACTGTTTTGAAAGTAATACTGACAATTCCAGTAACAGTTGCATCGGCAGAGAGATCGTTTTCAAAACTGAAAATAATAAAAAATTATTTACGATCTTGTATAAGTCAGGAGCAATTCTCTTCATTGAACATTTTGTCAATCGAGTCCGAGTTGGCAAGAAAACTAAATTATGACGAGATAATTAATTTTGCAATAAAACATGCCAGAAGGAATTAGTCATCATTACTGGTACGGCCTTCAAGGCTCTTGAAGGCCATAGCCGTCTCAATCGTCTTTCGCCATTCCTGTCCTTCTGTTGTGTACACCGATAGACCGAGCTTCCTGTGTTACACAATCAACCCACCTAAGCTTTGGTCTACCTCAATTCTACTACCTACTGGCACAATACGAAAATCTCTTTGTACATGGTTTATTTTATTGGCTCCAGTCCATCCTAGTCGATTTAATTACACTTTTTTCTTCATACCGAGTAAACAGTTAGAAATTATATCCGCATTTCAATAAGGCACTTTTGCATACGGTTTAAAACGTTCTATGGGCATCTGGGTCGCGTCATGATTTCAGTACTGTTTTCAGAATGAGATTTCATAACAATAGGTTTTCTATGGGCAGTGGTCGTTATGAAATAGGTATTTATAGATCTTTTTAGCTATTTATATTATTTTGTTAAATATTAATTATAATTATTCATAAATTATTACTGTAACTAATATGTACAAATAATAAGTGCAATATGGCAAAATACAAATATTATGAACAATCACTTGCTCCGGGCCCCGCTTTTTCTTGGGCCGGCCCTGCGTCCAACCACCCCATCCAATATAAAAGAGCTACCTTTAATTCCATAATCCACAATTTATTATCTATTCTTCTTAATAAGGGCCACTTTTACAAACCTCGGATAAGCAGCGGAATAACTATCGGAGGTATAAGTTTATTCCTATGTTTATTTCGATGTTAACTTTTAAAATACATTTTTTATTCTCGAATAACTATCCATGGCTTAAATATAAATAAAATAAAGTTGATATTGTTTGCCGCATTACAAAAGCCATAATTATTGGGTTGTTACATAAGTCCGTTCGTTTTTTTTTTTCACCTTTTATTCAATAAAATATACATTCTAAAAAAAATTTTTATTATCAAATGTACAAATGTACTGTCCATTATTTTCTATCACTTTGGACAAACGCTCTAGCAATTTCATAATGCCATCTCTCAAGAAGGTTCCGTCTTTGCTCTCGAAAATCTGTAGAGGTGAATTTTGATATCGTCCAAAGATGCGAAATTTTTCTGTTAAGGGAATTTTGTAGAAAGCAGAACAAATGGTAGTCGGAGCATATGGTCCAGCCATCGCACCATCCGACTACCATTTGTTCCGCTCTCTACAAAATTCCCTTAATGGAAAAAATTTCGCATCTTTGGACGATATCAAGATTCACCTCTACAGATTTTTCGAGAATACGAAATACGAAAAATATAGCTAGAGTTGAGCGCACAGACAGACAGACAGAGAAACCTTGACTTACTTGTCAAACTTATAGTTAACTTATAGTTAAATTTCAAGTTAAACGAAAATGTAACCATGAATTGAAAAATCGTCTGTAAATGTTCCTAATGAAAGAAAACTTTTCTGTTATAAGTTCCAAAAACGTAGTTTGAATACATTGAAAATATTTTTGCTATGATGTTGTTTTGTTATTGCATCATTATCTCTGTTATTATCTGACAATGGCGCCGCCTATGTCGATAATACATCAGAATTGGACACGTGGACATTTGAGACGGCACGTGTATATGAAAAATCAGTAACGTGTGAGTTTTGTGTCCCTTTTATCATAGAAATATCAAGTCACGTTTCTAGAATTTGTGGTCATTATTAATTTTATATAGTATAAGAAACGAATTGCAAGAAAATCTAAATATATGGAATAAAACATTCAAAGAATATAATATGACAATGAACAAAAGTAAGACTAAAGTTATGATTATTGGAGCAGATGAAGATCTAAATATAAGAATAGAGGACACGAACATAGAACAAGTCAAGAATATCAGATATTTAGGAGTAGATATACGAGATGATGGAAAACAGGAAATGGAGATAAACACAAGAATTGAGAAAACAATGAAACTCTACTATGATATAAATAGTACTCTTATTAACAAAAAAGAAATAACAAAAGAGACAAAAATAAATATATTTAAAACAATATACAGACCGGTACTGACATTCGGATGCGAAACGTGGACACTTTGAAGAAGGGAAAAGAATAAAATACAAGCTGCAGAAATGAAGTATTTAAGAAGGGTAAAAGGAGTGACCAAAATGGATAGAATTAAAAGTACGGAGATAAGGAAAAAACTTAACATAGAGGCAATAGATAAATTCATAGAAAATAGGCAACTAAGCTGGTGGGGACATATGCACAGACTACAAGAAACAAGAAAAGTGAAGCAAGTCTGGGAGACAAGAACATACGGAAAAAACAAAATAGGAAGACCAAGAAACACATGGGATAAAACATTAAAAGATATATTAGAAAAGAGAAGAAAAACGACTGTGGAAGCCAAAATGACGAAGAATAAAAAAGGATGGGCTAACTTCGTATATAAATACGTAACGCCATAAAACAAAACAAAAAAAAAAAAAGAAAGGGAGAAAGAAATGCAGCCTACACCATATACAGTACCTAGACAAACAATTATAACCACTTATGAATTTTTAAAATTCATTGTTTTACACAAAATCAACAAAATAGTAATACACCAATTTTATTTTTATTTTGTATTTTATTATATCAAATTATTTTAGTACATTTATAAAATGTTTTTTAATATTTTGTGTTGCCCCCCTTTGCTTTTATTATTGCCGCAATTCTTCGAGGCATACTCTCAATACATGCCCTAATACAATTTTCAATTTCTGGAGAGCCACGCCATACTTTTTTAATATTATCTATTAAAACTTGTTTATTAGTATTATTTAAATCATAAACAAGTCTTTTCAGGGGGTTCCAAACATTTTCGATAGGATTGATATTCGGCGAATTACCTGGCCAGGACAAAATAGGTACTTTTTGTTCTTGCAAATCAGTCTCAGAATAAAAATACAGAGTTGATGTTTAAAATAGCTTATCTTTTAATAAATTTACGATATATGTTAAAGAAATAAATAAAGTAGCATATGATAATATGTCGGCATTTTTAATAAACAGTTGTTTTTGTAAGTGGTTATAATATTTTGTCTAGGTATTGTATGGTAGAAGGCTTTTAGATATATACATTAATTTTATATGAAAATAGTCGATATTCGAATATAATCTCGTGCCAGATTAATTGTGCCGTTGCAGGATTGACCTCAGCAGCGGTGTAAGGCAGGGGCGAGAGGGGCACAGACCAATGGCGCCCACTCTTAGGGGCGCCAAAACAAACGCTTAAATATACATATTCTAAGTATAAGTTTTTCACTTTTCGTTTCACATCATTTTTTTTTTACATAGAAATGTTCTATTTTGTCTCCTTTTTAGGGTTTTGTAGGTATGACCAAAAAACCCTTATACCGTCATTTTGTCGTCTGTCTCTCTGCCTGTCTGTTCGGTAAAAATTGTAGCTAAACGGCTAAACCTAGAAAGTTGAAATTTGGCATGCTTATACAACTCTTTGACCCGCACATAGGAAAAATACTAAAACATCTGAAAAACATATCCCCCTAAAAATATAAACAAATATATACTCATCGAAAAAAGAAAATATTTTTTTTAAATTCTGAGTAGGGTATCAAATGAAAGCCCTTAGTACGTAGCTTGTGCCAAAAAAAATTGTCCCACATCCTGTTGCTCAGATGGTTTAAACTAAAAATCTGAAAAAATTTTAAGTAATGTACATTTGTGTGAACCGGAATAGTACAACAGGAATTTTTGATCAGATTATGTTTTCGGAAAATAACGCATTTTTTGTGTTTTTTGCTTCACTACATAAAATATTTAATAACTTATCTAAACCAGTGGACCAGCGTGCTTTGATAGTCTAGTGGTTAACATGCTCGCGTTCTAATTTTTAAACTAAAGTTCGCTCCGCTCTCAAAGCTATTTTATTTTTTCTGTTTTTTTTTGCATTTTTATTTTGTTTAAATTATTTTTTCAAAATTCTAGTAATATTTGGGCAAATGTTGCATTTAATTTTTAAAAGCTTAAATTTAATAACCAGTGGAAATTGTTGAAATTTAATACACGAAATCAGAGGGGCGGGGTTATGACTTAAAACAACCAATGGAAGCCATAGGCACAATTTTCAAAATCTTAATGAACCTTGCTATAGAAAAAAAAAAAAAAAAAATACTGCACATATTTAGAAACCTAAATAATGGTATTAGGCATTCGAATTAAAATTAACAAAAAAAATATTTTAACATAAAATTTGTTTTGGCATCCCAAATAATCATCATTCACTTACTAAATACTTGCGAAACCCTGAAATGTTGTGAAAATTCACGCTTCGCATTTCACATTTTTAGTTAAGAGTTTTTTATTTAATCCTGGTTTCGTATTCGTACTTGTTAACAATCCAATAATGCGTAATTTTGTTCTCAATTATTGAAAATATGTCTATACTTTTATAGAATTCCTGGATCTAATAGCAATTGAACGAGTATTTAGGATGATTGGGGCACAATATACCAAGAAAAGAAATAAAATCAATGCATCTAGAGTTTCTAGAAATCTATATTAACTGTTAGGTTCTATTATAAAAACGTCTCGTGCATTATAAAAACGTCTGTCAACGGACTGGCCGAGCGCACTAGGTCGTGCGGTTTGTACTGGCGGAAACCCAGTACGGCTGTCCGGTCGATGGTTCGAGCCTCGTTCGTTGGTGATATTATTCGGGCGAAAATAATATGTTTACATTACTCCCATTTTCAGAATCATTCACCCCTCATCCAGGTGTAGGAGCTCGCCCCCTGGCATCGGCGATTAGCCTCGTTGCCGAAATAAAGGCCGATGTAAAATAAATATAATAATAATAATAATAATATAAAAACGTCTCTATTATAGAGTAACATATTGTAAAAATTGTATTCCTCAAAGAATTAATATTTTGGTGACAGCTTTTATAAATTTTGCTATTAATGTGACCCCAGAAAGAGAAATTATACGGTGTTAAATTAGGAGATCTTACGGGCCAGATTATTACACCACTTCGACCAATTTGTCTATTTGGAAACGAGTGGTGTTAAAACCAGACTTCCAGATATTCACGTGCTATTTCGTAAATTGCACGGACAACCTTACTGACTAATGCCCAGTTTTACAATCAACTGTTAACAGTGACTGTTTACTAGCTTCTAGCTAACAGTAACCAAGAGCTATCTTGCCAACTTTTTTTGACCTACTGTTTGTTAACAGTCATAAATGCATACGTCGCATTTTCGTAATGAGGAAATATTTGTCATGATGAATGAATATTGGAACTGGGTTAACCTTCGGTACAAAAAGATGGATGTCGCAGAATATTGAGGCAGAGGAACGTAGCCAACTCCTCTACACATTAGTCCACACGGTGACGACCAAGACACCCACGCCAAATACTTGTACCGCTGGTAAGCCAAGCAAGTAGTCATCATGTGAGTGGGAGAAGACTTCTCCAGGCTCCTATACTCCATGATGGGTAGCCCCCGCCTGGGAGATAGGTCCAAGCCGATCCTGGCCAACACGGGGTGGACCGAAGATTTCCTACACTCCATGGACAAATTCAAAACATGTATTGTAAATGTGATATACATATTTAATAAATTGTATTGTTGAAACCAGGAGTTGTCTTTCAATCAAGCCACCCACGTGACAATATTTATACATAAATGAGGGGTTCGGGAGTAAAATCTAGTATCTGACAATTTAATATTTTTCGACGACAAAATATTAAATTGACGACAAAATATTGCAAAAATATATTACAAAGTCGCTTGATTTAATCATTATCACAAAATTCTCTAATATTTTTACGAGTTGATAGTATGATTAATATTTTTAATTAATTTTTTTTTATTGAACTTTAATCAACATTTTATGTATTAATGTCATGTACTTACCATTGTCTACACTTGTACTACATTGTCTGATTGTGTTCCTCACAGTTTGCTATTAGACAAGCTTGAAAAGTATGGTATCCGTGGCAATGCAAACGATCTCATTAGATCTTATTTTTCTAATAGATTCCAGTTCGTCTCGTTGAATGACGTAGATTCTACATATAGGAAGGTCATTTTTGGTGTTTGTCAGGGCGGAATTTTGGGTCCGTTTTTTTTTTCATCGTTTATATCAATGACCTCCCAAATTTGCTGCCTGAAAGTGTCAAAGTTATACTTTACGCCGATGACACTACTGTCCTGACTAATCATACCTCTGTTAACGATGTGGTCAGTAATACAGAACAGGAAATGGTGAAAGTTAAAGATTGGTTCGCTTCAAACCGTCTTACTCTTAATAATAATAAAACCCAACAAATTATTTTTTCACTGAACCGCAATATTGATATTAATATTCAGTTCGGGGGGCCAATCAAATTTCTTGGGATTTATATCGATAGTACACTTAGCTGGAACGATCACATTAACTATTTGGCAAACGTTCTTAAAAGGGTTATCTATGCGTTCATCAGGCTGAAAACGTCTGTATCATTCGATATGCTGCGAATGTTTTATTTTGCTGCTTTTCAGTCACGCTTAACTTACGGCATAATTCACTGGGGTTTAAGTTCATCTGTCAACAGAATTTTCTTACTCCAAAAACGTGCTGTAAGAATCCTGAATAATGTTCCTAACAGGCACCACTGCCGAGAGCTCTTTAAGAAATGCAGCATTTTGTCTTTCTATAGTTTATTTGTTTATGTTTGTCTGGTATACGTTAAAGAAAACCCGAACAAATTTGTAACCGTATCCTCTAGACATGTTTACAATGTTCGCTCTGCTGGCAACATCAGACTACCAAGACTTAGATTGTCTAAATCTAGGAATGGTATTTTTTTGGCAGCCACTTTCTTTAACTACCTACCAGTCTCTTTAAAAAATTTGTCAATCAGATTATTTAAGTTCAAGATTAAAAAAATTCTTATTGAGAATTGTCTCTACAATTCGGATGAGTTTTTCAAAATTAATTTCAATAATTACACCTAACATGTAAGCTGTTTTTCTACCTTTGTTAATTTTATATATACATTTTTTTTTTCTCTTATCTATCATAATTATTTTCATTTTTCAATGTTTTCAAATGTTTTTCTACTTTTGTTTAATTAAATTATCATATATGTACTGACAAATGTAAACGTCGTAAGATGTCTAACATGAAATAAATATTATTATTATTATTATTATTACTAAATAAATTACAGTTACCATACTAAATTTAAAAAAAAAAGAATAATATTATTTCATCGAAGTTAAAATTATTATTTTTATTAAGGCAAAAGTACAAATTCAAAATTCAATTTCAATATTATAAACGGAAAAAAATCACAGGATATAAGGAACGTGGTATCTATTGCAATTTCCATTATTTACATTTTAAGTACAAAAAATTTAAAAATTATGAAATTATGTAAAACATGGTGTCTACAGCAGTTACCATTATTTACATTATAGTACTTAAAACTGATATTATCACAGTTTTTTCCTTAATTGTTGTGGATTCATCCCTGGGAATGTAATCTGAGTCTTCATCAGTACAATAAGGATCAGATTCAGATAAAACATTCATTTTTTCATCACTTTTAATAGGTTTAGTACTAACAGATACTTGTTGACTTGCGGCCATTTTGTACACTTACCATGTTTTTCGCTCTAGAACATGCAGATACCACATATTACATGATACATCCAGAGCTATCTATTGATATTTTTTGTAAATTTGAAGTGAAATCTAGTTTATGATGACATTTACCATATTTTATAGGCAGTAATTCAGTTTTGAAAAATATGTCAGTTACTTACCAGGTTTTACACCCGAACCCTTCAAATATTTATAAATAAATACTAGTATTTTGTAGTAAAATAATGAAAAAACACACTATCAACATCGATTGCAAAAGTTTTCGGTATCATTAGAACTGGGTAAAAATTATCTTTCGATTGATACCATTACGGAGCTTTTACGGTAATATGGAGAGCAGCAAGGGCGAAAAAATGCAGATTTCAATTGTATTTTCTTATGTTCGAGGTAAAAGTTGGCAGCCTGTATACATGTACAATTATTATTAAGATTTATGCATTCAGTATTTATTTGTTTACATAAGTATTTTCCTAACATCGCAATACTTACCATTGCTTTTGTAACTTTATTTTCGTATTTATATTCATAATAATATCTATATTCTGTACAAGCTTATATAATTTTGAATTAACCAATATATTCTTGTACCTGTACCTTATACCTGTATTGTAAATAGAGATGTGTCGGATCACATAAAAGTGAGATCCACGGATATGGAAACGGATCTTGCATTCAAATAGAAAAACGAACGACCTTGAAGCGACAGTTTCATGTGTTAGGCTTTAAAGGGGGCGAGATAGGGAGCGAGATAGGCTTTATAGGGCGACCGCCCAGGGCGCCAGGCCAGAAAGGGCGGCCGACGGTCAGGTTCTCACTTGTATTTTAGAAGTGAGGATTTTTTTGTAGGACATAACTTGTATTTTAGAAGTGAGGACCTTTTTTTAGGGCATCACTTGTATTTGAGAAGTGAGGACTTTTTTTTTAGTACATCACTTGCATTATATAGAGTAATTATTTTATGGGGGTGGCAAAAAAATCTCGCCCAGGGCGCCAGACTTGCTAAGGCCGGCTCTGTATAGAATTAATAAAAAAATAAAACACTCGGTTACGCAATTTCGGCAGTATATGTATTTGTTTAACACCCAAGAACGAGGGTTACATTTTTTTTATCAGCATGGTCTTAGGTAAATATATGTGTATTTACAAATAGAAATGAGGACCCTCTTTTTTAGGTCATCACGTGTATTTCAGAAGTGATGAACTGTTTTTTTTTTTTTTAGATCATCACTTGAAATTTAAAAGTGAGAACATTATTCATATTTTAAAGAATTTTGTCTCCTGGGTGCGCCACTGTTCACAACGTATAATAGTATAATAAAATAACTCAACTCTTAACTGAACTGAAGTGTTGAGTGTAGTGTGGTGTGGTGTGTAACTCGGTTCGCAACTATTTAAAAAAAATATTATTATTTTTATATTTTTAACTTCAAAAAATTCACCCACTATCTTAGCTAGAAATACAAAAAAATCCATAACATTATTAGCCATAATTTAGCCATGAATTAAAAAAATAATTATTTTTGTCAAAAACACAAAAACGGCCATATTTTTCAAAAACTTATCTGATCAAAAATTCCTGTTGAAATATTCCGGTTCCCATCAATGTTCATTACGAAGATTTTATTCAGATTTTTAGATCAACTCCTCTGGGAGATAGGGTGGGGACAAATGTTTTTTGACACATTTTTGGCAAAAATACTATAAAGAAAAGTCATTTTTAAAAAATAAAAATTTGTTGGTTGTTCCACGCATTAAGAGGTTTCAGTTGGAATGCCACTCAAAATTTTAAAAAAATAATTATTTTTTTATTAAATACATAATTGTTTATATTTATATCTGGATGTATTTTTTGAACTCTCAGTATTTTCCTATATGGGTCTTAACTTTCTATGTTAAGCCGTTTGGCTACAATTTCTACCGTACAGACAGACAGACAGACAGACACATGAGTGACGTTATAAGGGTTTTTTGGTGGTCATATCTACAAAATCCTAAAAATGTTTTAGTAAAAGTTGTTTATTTTTAAAATATCTATCATATACCTAACACGAAATAAGTACCCATTTAAAAAGCAAAATTGTCCGTGGTATCTGGTACTTCCGGTTTGTTCCGATAAAAATCAATACAACCATTCGATTCTTAGGGTAAATTTTGGTTATCAATTTTTTTCCATCTTGCTCACATGTTTTCGAGAAAAATCATGTGCCCTCTATTTTGATACACCTTGTATATGTACATACATATATTTTCGACAGTTTAGATATAGGGTGTTTATGGGGAATAGTTTAAGCATTGCTTACTTCTTTTTTATAATAGATAAAAAGAAGGTTCAATTAGGAAAGATGAAATATTTTATTCTAAAAACTATAATATTAAATTGGAAAAACAATGAAAAATAAATAAACGAGTTATTTAAACAAATACAATTTTCTAATAGAACTGTATATTTTAATCTAAAATTTTCCAAATAATTTAACTTAATTAATTTATGTTTCTTTCGTATGTTATTTATATTTCGTAATTAATAACTTATTTATTTGATTCATATGATTTTCTAATTTAATTTGCAGAATAAAATACTTCATCTTTCCTAATATAACTTCTTTCGTATCTCTTATAATAAAGAAAGCAGCAACGCTTAACAGATCCCAAAAGCACACTTCATATATAATTCATATTTGTTTATAATTATTATTAGCATGCATTTATTTTATTAATTACGCATATTTATTGAATTATTCTGTTATATTGAGTAGATGCAATAATTCCTGATATGAGTAATGACAGCTCTTTAAAACATTGTCAAACCATTAATGAAAATATGTGGAAATCAAATTATTGTTATTTTATAATTAAATTGAATCCACTGATTGCATATCCACTAATGGAATTAATCATGAAGCTAAAAATATTATTTTTATGGTTTTGTAGGTATGACCACCAAAAAACCCTTATAACGTCACTCATGTGTCTGTCTGTCTGTCTGTCTGTCTGTACGGCATAAATTGTAGCCAAACGGCTTAGCATAGAAAGTTGAAATTTGGCATGCTTATAAAATTCTTTGACCCCCTTATAGGAAACATACTGAGAGTTCAAAAAACACATCCCGAGATAAATATAAGATCTTAAGATTCCGATCCCCACTTAAGATCCCGAGATAACAATTATGTATTTTAAAAAATATATATACAGGGTGTTTGTTAACGGGGCACCCCGAAAATCTCCTTTATTTGTAAAGATACAAAAAATCTTCAGAACAAAAGTTAAACTAGACAAAAAGGCCCATCTAAAGGTTACTATAAGAATTCTGAGGCACTTCCGGTTTCACCGGAAATGATGTCAACTTTTGATCTAGCATAGGAAATCGATAATTTTATATTTTGGTCCTAAAAGTACATTAAATTAGCTTTAAAATGACACTAAAAAGTCATATTTTTATGTTAACCATTTCAAAATGGCGACCATTTATTTACAAAATAATAATCAACATAAGTTTTACAAAGTTGAACGTAGCAAGCTTTGAAACCTTGAAACCATGAACCTAGGCGCACACTAATTTGACGAATAGTCATTCGCCTGTCCTCTTTCAGTAGGTCTTCGACGGCAGTAATGTTTCTTTCATTTACCGACGTGCTTGGGCGCCCACTGCGTGGATCGTCTTCTAGTGATGTTCTATCGGTTTTAAAACGATCGATCCACCGATAAACAGTACTTTTGGATTCTGCAGACTCACCACATACTCCTTGCAGACGCTGAATCATTTCTGATGTTTTCACACCTTCTTTCCACAAAAATAAAATTATTGCTCTTTGAGATTTTGCTGCGTCTTCCATGGTTACAAAAACAGTACTATGAAAACGCGTCTATATCGGTCGAACACCTAAATCAGACTGAACAATATTGCACTAGATAGTTGCATAAACATGTCAAGACTTGTCTGGCACCAATAACATTGCCTATAAGTTCTGCGTAATTTAATTATAGCACAATTCTCAGAATTTAGGAAACATCCCTCGTAGATTACTCATAATTATCATTTATTAGTTTCATTTTCTGCGTAAATTATAACGGCCAGTTTACTGTGGAATATCGTTGTTACCTTTAAAGATTTACGAAGAAAATTTATTTTAATGGCAAGTGTATTGGTATCTGAGGCAGGTTAACAATACTGCTGTTCAAAAATTCAAGTTGTGCTTAGTTGAAGAAAATTTTAAATTTTGTTTTGAATATTTGTTATTTGTATTGTGTTGATTATATTATATACTAACATCGAAACTTTCCTTCAATATTGTGTTTTATTACACTAGATCATTTGCTTATCATTTCTTATATTTGTTTTTGACATGCGCAGTACATTGTTAAAACCCTACATAAACAGTTTTGATAAATTAAACGTTCTTAAATTAAAAAACTAAAATCGAAGGTAACGTATTTTGGTATTTAACCCATCATTGAAATAATTTGAATTTTTGATTGTGCAGCAATCATTTATTTTTCCAAATTAAAATATTTTTGATAAATTATTATTTTCCTCCCGAGCATCGCCGGGTATGGCTGCTAGTTAAAAATATATCCCTTGATAAGTTATATTTTTTAAACGGCATCATATCTGTTGGGTCCACGAGTCCAGATTCGTCATAATTTCTGACCAATTAACATAGTTCATTACGAAATACCGGATAGTCCGACACACATTCATCGAATTGAACATAATTAAAAAATAATTTAAGTATAACTTACACAGCTGTTTACATATTAGAACAAGAATGCAAAATATAATGTTTGTATTTCACAAAGAATTATATGGTTTAGATCTAAATCAAAGAGAAAATAGACCGGGTTCGAGGAATAATTTTCCTGGTTTTTCGATTCTCAGAATAATTTTCTAGACAATTCTCAGAATGAATTAAAAAAAATTCAGTTTCAGGAAATATATAATGATATTTTTTCATAAAATTCTCGAGAAAGAATCTATATCCAATTGTACTACGAAGATTGCCATTTAAGTTTTTCTGATAACGAGAAAAACAAAAAATAGTTATTTGTGTACTATGACCAAAAAGTGGAACTTTTTCGTCCGCATTTCAATTTGGTGGCCGAGGCAAAGCTGAGGCATTCAAACAGATGAGGACGGAAAAGATCTTTTTTTTGGCAAAGGTGCACATTACATTTTTTGGGCAACCAAAAGTAATTTTAATTAGAAAAATTAAACAAAAAATTAAAATTGAAACTTATTTATTTTAATTAGCAACATAATTTTAAACATTCGCTTGTTATTGAACAAACATCGCTATCATAGATGGCGTTTGCACCCAGCGGCCTAAAAAGTAGGAGAATTTGGATGTGTAATTTCTTTCACTCCTGAAGCGGCCAGGAACTCGGTAGTCCTAGCTGCGGTATCTGGTCGTGCATTGTCATGATGAAAAAGGATTCTCTCTTTCGATCGTTTTCGTGTACTTTTTGGAACATATTCGGCAAACAAATTGGAGTATACCATTCTGTCGTGACTGTAGATGTGCCAGTGGAACAGTGGAGATGTTGCCCGTATGCTCGAAGAATGGAGGAGATATCTTCATGCTAGTGCCTTGTGTGCGTTTCACTTTGATTGATTTGTCTTTCTTTTGGGAAGATCCACTGCCGTTGACTTTCTGGTTCGTAGCAGTAAATCCAAGTTTCATCATCTGTTACTATATCGTATACAGCTTTTGACTGGTCTCTTTTAAATTCCGTGAACAATTTCTTGTTCCAGTCCACACGCGTCTTCTATTGAACATCAGTTAAGTGCTAGGGTTATCCACCGAGAACAAAGCTTCCTGTCGGTAAGATGATTATGCAGGATTGTATTGATTCGAGTCATAGATATTCCCAAGGATGCTTCAATAATCCTGTAAGTGCAGTGGTTATCCACTCCTCGTTAACTATGCTAACAAATACCACGCTGGAACTTGTTGAACCACCGTTCTACAGTAGCCAAGGATGGTGCTTCATCGCAAAAAAATCGAAACTCTTAGTTCGTAACAGAATTTAAAGGAGTCTACGTTCTTCAGAACTGCACTAATAAATCTTAATTCCCTTTAAATTATATACATACATATCTAAAAGCCTTATACCATATATGGTGTAGGCTGCATTTCTTTCTCTCTTTCATTTTTTTTTGTTTTGTTCTATGGCGTTACGTATTTATATACGAAGTTAGCCCATTATTTTTTATTCTTCGTCATTTTTTTGGCTTCTACAGTCGTTTTTCCTCTCTCTTCTAATATATCTTTTAATGTTTTATCCCATGTGTTTCTTGGTCTTCCTATTTTGTTCTTTCCGTATGTTCTTGTCTCCCAGGCTTGCTTCACTTTTCTTGTTTCTTGTAGTCTGTGCATATGTCCCCACCAGCTTAGTGGGCTATTTTCTATGAATTTATCTATTGCCTCTATGTTAAGTTCTTTCCTAATCTCTGTACTTTTAATTCTATTCATTTTGGTCACTCCTTTCACCGTTCTTAAATACTTCATTTCTGCAGCTTGTACTTTATTCTTTTCCCTTCTTGAAAGTGTCCACATTTCGCATCCGAAAGTCAGTACCGGTCTGTATATTGTTTTACATATATTTATTTTTGTCTCTTTTGTTATTTCTTTTTTGTTAATAAGAGTACTATTTATATCATAGTAGAGTTTCATTGCTTTCTCAATTCTTGTGTTTATCTCCATTTCCTGTTTTCCATCATCTTGTATATCTACTCCTAAATATCTGATATTCTTGACTTGTTCTATGTTCGTGTCCTCTATTCTTATATTTAAGTCTTCATCTGCTCCAATAATCATAACTTTAGTCTTACTTTTGTTCAATGTCATATTATATTCTTTGAATGTTTTATTCCATATATTTAGATTTTCTTGCAATTCGTTTCTTCCTTTTGCTATTATTACTACGTCATCTGCAAATACTCCTTCCGATATTTCTGTTATTCGCATGTTCCCTTTAAATTATAAGTATACAAAATTTCATCCAACTGATTGAGTACGTGTAAGTGATTGAGGTGCATTATTTCATATACAAGGGTTACCTTTTCTGTTTTTGCAAACGACCACTAGATGGCAATATTGAAATGTGTCATTACTATGTTCGTAAAATTTGACATTTATTATTGTGAAATCAGTGGCAGCTTGTGAAAAAATGGATAATACTCGCGAAGGTTTTCGTTGGATGATTTTTTACGATTTTAGTAAAGGCCTAACTCAACAACAATGCATAGATTCGCTTCGTTCAACTTTTGGTAATGAAGCACCATCAGAAAAGACTGTTTACAATTGGTTTGCAGAATTTCGTCGTGGTCGTGCGTCCGTCAGTGATGAATCTCGTGAAGATCGACCAAAATCGGTTGTGATTCAAAAAAGCATCGATGCTGTGTTCAAAATGATTGAATAAGATCGGCATGTAACTTACCGTGATACTGCAATACTTTCGATTTTGCATGAACATTTAGCTGTGAAAAAGATTTGTTCCCAAAGGATTCCTGTTCTATAAGGCCCATGGTTTCTGACCTTTTTACTTTTAAAATATGACAACCTTAGTTCAGGGGCGCACACAGATTTTTGGCTTGGGGGGGGGGGTCAAATTATACATAATTTTTACAAACATAGGGCAACATTTCTATTTCAAGAGTGAAGAGCAAAGAAAAGGTCCTCCCTTCTAAATTATTAGTGAAGAGCAAAAAAAAGGTCCTCACTTCTAAATTTAAGTAAAGAGCAAATAAAAGTTCCTCATTTCTAAGTTTTAAGTGAAGAGCAAAAAAAAGGTCCCCACTTTTAATTTTAGGTGAAGAGAAAAAAATAGTCCTCATTTCTCACAGTACGGGGGGGGGACCCCTTGGACCCCCTTGTGTGCCCCCTGCCTTAATTACATACCATATGTGGGCAGTAAGAGGTTAAAATGGTTTTTAGTTCAAAACAGTGAGGACGTTTTTTTTTGTATATTTTTTATTTGTGACTATGCTGAATTTTATGTAAGGTGACTATGATAATTTCGCTAACTCTTTGACATCTTTATCAGCATGCTGTCACGCGACCCATTGCTGATCTAGAAGTGTTAATAGATAAATAAAAATACAACATGATTGAACCTAAACAAAACAAGTTAAATAGTCTATCCTTCAGCGCTAATCTTTGTAATTTATTGCTTAAATACGGATATTCGAAGGACAAATACACTTAACACGAAACGGGTTAATGGACAGAATTTTTTCAGTAAACAGACTAATTTAAAAATATCCGCAAGTGGAAGTACTTCCTTCTTTTCACTTCGATACAGGCGCACTGCACTGCAATCGTCTTGTGGATCAGTGGCGGCACGTAGAACCCTTAAATGGAGGTGCTGAAAGCAGAAATTTAATTAAAATTTTCTTTCGGGACAGTAAATTATTATTAAGCTAGACATAAAAAGTTTATCTTTATAAACGTTTACAAATAAAATCATATCAAATACAAGCTGTAGTACCCGTAATTTTTACGGTTTTTGTGATGTACATTGTTACAGTAACGATTTTTTTTTTTTTTTTTAAATTTTATTTATATCGGCCTATTTCTACAACAAGGCTAATCGCCGATGCCAGGGAGCGAGCTCCTACACCTAGATGAGAGGTGAATGATTGTCAATATGGGGCAGTGACGGCATCCTACCGGTTCGAACCGTTTCTTAAAATTATTGAAACCTTAGGGAACCGGTTGTTAGAATTATTAAAAATAAATGAATTACTCTGACTTCAGTTTTGAATCGTGCGCCGTGCTCTGCAGTGTTGCAAATGTAATATTTATTTTATAGGTTATTAATTATGTGCTCTTAAATTTTTTTCCTTATATTTAATAAATGGAAGTAAGTGATTTGTTTTCACTCTTAAAAATACAGAATAGTTTCCTAGTTATCACATGACTTTATAGAACCGCTTCCTGAAAATTTAGGATGCCATCACTGTGCACAAACCATAGTTTATAGTCTACTTCAGCGGTTTCCAAAGTGGTGGTCGCGGATTTATTGCAAATATATAATTTTTTTTCGATCGTTTCTTGTCGAATATAATGATAATTTTGAACTACTAACAGGAAAAATTAATAGAACTTTCTTGTGTTAGCTCGCTAAAAGATCAATTCAATCCTAATAATCCGGGGAAATTCTGGTTGGAAGTAAGCAAAGAATATCCCGCCTTATCATCAAAAGCTATAAAAAATCTTTTACCTTTTGTGACATATACATATATGCGAAGCAGGATTTTCCACATTAGCTGTTATTAAAACAAAATATCGAGCACGATTAATAGTGGAAGACGAAACAAGAGTAGCTCTTTCTTCATATGAACCGCATTTTAACGAATTATGTGCGAAGAAACAAGCCCATACTTCACATTAAAATTTATTCATTTTTATTGTATTTTGTATTATATTTAATATTAATATAATTTATTTTTAAACAATTTTTGCGATTTATGTTGTGAGAATAAATATTTTGGTATTAGAGATATTATTAATATTACATATATGTACTACTTTTGTGATTATTATTTCAATAAAGACATTATTTACAAATTGTTTATTAATTTCCAAAATAGAGGGGCGTCAGAGATGGGATATTTTTAAAGGGGGCGTTAGTGAATAAAGTTTGGAAACCGCTGGTCTACTTATTAAAGAGCTCTGAACGTAACTTTACTGCATTCACAATTGCGGAAGCAAACCATTTTATATGGAAACTTGCATAAAACCATTTTTTTTAGGGTTTTGTAGGTATGACCAAAAAACCCTTATACCGTCATTTTGTCGTCTGTCTGTCTGTCCGTCTGTCTGTCTGTCTGTCTGTCTGTCTGTCTGTCTGTCTGTCTGTCTGTCTGTCTGTCTGTCTGTCTGTCTGTCTGTCTGTTCGGTAAAAATTGTAGCCAAACGGCTAAACCTAGAGAGTTGAAATTTGGCATGCTTATACAACTCTTTGACCCGCACATAGGAAAAATACTAAAACATCTAAAAAACATACCCCCCTAAAAATATAAACAAATATGTGCTCATCGAAAACAAAAATATTTTTTTTAAATTCTGAGTAGGGTATCAAATGAAAGCCCTTAGTACGTGGATTAACGATCAAATTTTTATTTTTGCAAAATAAATTATTTTGATGCGATTTTTGCCAAAAATGTGCAAAAAAATTTTTGTCCCACACCCTGTAGCCCAGATGGTTTAAACTAAAAATCTAAAAAAATTCTAAGTAATGTATATTGGTGTGAACCGAAATAGTACAACAGGAATTTTTGATCAGATTATGTTTTTGGCAAATAACGCATTTTTTGTGGTTTTTGGTTCACAAAGTACAAAAGTTATACCAATGTAAGACACTCACATGCATAGCGTTCGATGGCTACATGCGTTAGAGCGCTCTTAAACTGGCTGGAAGACGAAGGGTTTCGAGTTCGAGTACGGAGTGAATTTTATTTTTTCTGTTTTTTTTTGCATTTTTATTATGTTGAAATTATTTTGTCAAAATTCTAGTTATATTTTGACAAATGTTGTATTTAATTTTTATGAGCGTAAATTTAATAACCAGTCTTATTATATGATTAACAGACGATAAATTATTTTAAAAATATCGTTCATTTTGCCGTGGTTACTACAAAGTAAAATTTGTCCTACACACTCAGCATACCGCCTTCACTTATTATATACCTGCGAAACCCTGAAATGTGTGAATATTCACACTTCACATCAATTTTTTTTTTTAATTGAGTTAAACATTTTCTGCCAGATAATTTGCATGACGTAGGTGTATTTTCAGGAGCGTGTAAACGATGCTTCGTTCAAGAGCATTGTACTAAGAATGAAACCTCTAAGGGCTGGTTTCGAAATACACGTGGGATATTTTAAATCTTCGCAGCTTGTCCTTGTTAACAAAATCCTCGATGTAGCAGTTAGTCATTTATGGGAGGTAATTGCACGTCTCGTAACAGAATCAGCTCTTGAAATTAATGGTGTAACTAAAATTAGTAAATGCTGGCAAATTGTTTCCTCCATATAGAAATAGTTACGGAAATTATCAGGTTCGTTACCTAATTCTGCAATTAAATTTGTATGAGAAAACGAGTATCTTTTCAGCAAACAGGGTGTCACGGATAATTTAATTTAATAGTTGTCCAGCGACTAGCGATTATACAATCGAGTTGGACGTGCGGTTCAAAATCTAATAAAACTAACTAATGCCAACGGAGTGGCCGAGCGCATTAAATCGTGTAGTTTGGGCTGATTCAATTCTCCGTTGGTGATATTATTCGGGCGAGAATAATATGTTTACATTAGTCTCATTTCACAATTATTCACCCCTCATCCAGGTGTAGGAGCTCGCCCCCTG
Organism: Liopterus haemorrhoidalis; assembly: GCA_963971575.1. NCBI lineage: Eukaryota > Metazoa > Arthropoda > Insecta > Coleoptera > Dytiscidae > Liopterus > Liopterus haemorrhoidalis. The sequence goes on from OZ020621.1 coordinate 35,406,048, forward strand.
GCATTGGCTATTAGCCTCGTTGCAGAAATAGGCCGATGCAAAATAAATAAATAAATAAATAAAAAAAAAAACGAACTAAAAAGCGCCAATTGGTCTAAAAATTTATGTAACTAGCAGACATACCCGGCGTGGCTCGGGACAGAAATATTTTAATTTGTAAAAATAAATGTTTGATACAATATCAAAAAATTCCAATTATTTCAATGATGGTTTAAATACCAACGTGTTACTTTCAATTTTAGTTATTTAATTTAAGAGCGCTTAATTTATCAAAAAAATATATATGTATGGTTTTAACAATGTACGTACGCTGCGTACGATCTCTCATCAACTGGAACGTGTAACGTGTAAAGATCACTCATTCTGCATTAACAATATTTTTATTTTTAACGGTTTCGTTGTTGCTTACGTGGCCATTCTATTTCGTATGTAAAAAACAAATATGACAAATGATAGGCAAAAGATCTAGTGTAATAAAACAATATTGAAAGAAAGTTTCGATGTTAATATTTAATATAATCAATACAATAATATACGAATAACAAATAATCAAAACATAATTTAATATTCCCTTCAACTAAGCACAACTTGTATTTTTGAATCAGCAGTATTGTTCACCCGCATTGCTCTACCGCCTAACGATCAGACTGAGTCTACCAATACGTGCATCAGATTAATTTATTTACTATGATGTTCTTTCTGTGATTACTTCTGAGCTATAAACGATAAGTACATGGGTCAAAGGGCTTTTTACCGACCGCCAACATATATAAGGGAGGTATTGTGATCATACCGATTTTGACATTTCGAGATTTCAATGGATCTCCACGCATTGAGGTCCTTACATAACGTTTTGACTATTTTTAGCATGATGTCTGTCGGTCTGTCTGTCTGTCTGTCTGTCTGTCTGTCTGTCTGTCTGTCTGTCTGTCTGTCTGTCTGTCTGTCTGTCGGTCCGTGTACACGTGCAGAGCAAATTCGGGTAAAAGGATTTTTATGAAACTTATTTAAGCTTTTGACATCAATCGTTGAGTTGATCAAGTTTTGGTAAAAATCGGTGAACTAGAAATGGGAGTTTACTCGTGTCGGTTTTAAGATTTTTGCGAATATTTCACAACAGAGAAATATTTGGAAAAAAATTATTTAACAAAAGTTGCTATAAAAGCAATAACTAACAATTTTTATTTGAGACATTTTTTGATAAAATAGCATAAATTAAACAAGTACTTTGTAATGGCGGTTGGTCCTATGTTCGCCACAGCTGATTTTTTTTTTTTTCATTAGTAGATACTCTAGCCTTTAAAGTAAATTTTCTTAGTAAATTTTTAAAGGTAACGACGATATTCCACAGCAAACTGAGCGTTATAATTTTCGCCGAAAATTAAAACTTATAAATGATAATTATGAGTTATCTATTGACCTGCGATATATGCGCTCCCGGACTTTTTTGTAATAATATTAAACCTTAAAAGTCTGTCATGTAAATTTTCGATATATTTCTTACAGTTTCTTTCTTACTTCTTACTTTTCTTTTCTCACTTCTACAGGTAAATCGTTTATAAAGTTTTAAAAAGTAGGAGGAACAGAAAGGGGCCTAGAATTGTTCCTTGGGGTACGCCAGATGTAGGGAAATAGGAATTCCGTGTTATGACTCTGACTTTAATTCTTCTCTGTGTTAGATAAGACTGGAAAAGACTGACAACTTCTGGGCTGCAACCAAAGGCACTCTTTTTGTCGAGCAGGATTTTGTGACTTACCTTGTCAAAGGCTTTATATATCGCACGTATAATATGTCAAATATAAGAAGTATGCACAATAGGTACTAAGAAAAATCTTACTCATGCTTACAAAGTATATGCGAGACAGAAATGTATAAATAAATTGGTTGTTACTTCATCCATTTGTCATTGAACAGAATTCTTTAAAAAACTGAATTGTTTACGATACATGTGTCACGAACAATGCGCAGATATTCAGCATATTTGAATAGTGGAAAAGAGGACAGAATTCAGAATGTCCCTTGAAGAGCGTAACAAAATTCAGAAAATCACTTGAGAAGAGCGGGGGGGGAGAAAGTCAAGAAAGACTGACAGTATTGTATAAAATTAAATTAGATATGCAACATTTCGCGGGACGCGGAGAAATATAAGATCAAACCTGGAAACAAACCTTCAAAGCTCGAAGCTTCTGGGTCAAATCCGGAGAGGTTGCATCTCTATTTGTAAAGTTAATTAAAGCTAATTTACAGTTACACACATTGGGAATAGTGGCGTCTATTTGCCTTTGCGAGTACTTCCTAATTCAAGGAGCAATTTCCTGATCTCTCGATCAATTTTTCTCAGGGTTCGGAAAATATAAAACTACACATATTTCTCCAGAATAGACCAAATTAGTAACTACATCACAAAATGAGCTTCCGTGTTGCCGCCTGGTGGTTCGTTTCCTTTTATTTGAATTAAGTATGTTGCTTGTTTTTTAAATTGTACTTGAGAAGTATAAATTAAGTTTTCATAGCAAGAAAATGCTTCACATCAAAACTACAAGTCAACATTTATTTATTAAAATTCTTATTTTACTCATTATAGTTTATTATGGCATTATTTTTGCAGAATTTTATTTTTTGGGTTAATTTTTGAAACATTTACGTTAATAATCGTTATTATGGCAAGTAACATACCAGTAAGTATGTGTGCCATATCTAAATGGTTTGAAGGAACAATACTTTTTTGGTTACAAATATGTTGTTTTTATTTTATCCATTATTGTTTTTCATTTTCATCTGTCAGAAAAATTTAAAAATTGCAATTAAGAATTAGGCTGTAATGGCTGCAATTTGGAGCAAAATAATACACCATTATGCATTCTAAAACAAAATATTAATGATTACTTAGTTTTATTTAAATAAATACTAAAGATATTTCGATTTTCATATAATTTAAAAACGTAACCTATAAATATATCTTCGAATCCTTATTTATATGTTTATAAAAACATTATTCTCTAATAAAAATAATCTGTATACTGTATATTAAAATATACAGTTCAGAAAATTTTGTTAATTTATAAAATAAAATAATAATTACTTTCCACAATAAACCATACATATTTTATTTTTTTGAAGGCCGAGATATCCACATATTTAAGCCGTTTGTCTACAATTTCTGCCGTACAGAAAGACAGACAAACAGACAGAGAGTCAAACAGACACATACATGACTGACGTTATAAGGTTTGTTTTGGTGGTCATACATACAAAACCCTAAAAAGAAAACGTAAAAACGTCATGTGTTCATTCATATATTTGCTCAAATTATAAAAAGTTAATAATATCTAATAATTATTGGAAATGTGAAAATAATTTGGAATAGTATATATTTCCGGATTGCGGGAAACTAGTGCTGCCATCTAGCAACTGACGTTTCTATCGTAAAGTTTGACATTTTTGACGGTATACGTACTCAGAACGTTTTGACATACAAGTGCAATTTGTGTTGTTTACAGTAACTTGAAAAAATTCATCTCGGCTAAAAATTGTGACCATTTTTGAGTGATTATTTTGTTATTACTTTCGACGTGGATTAATCCAACAACAGTGCATCGATGAACTTAATTCGACTTTTGGTGATGAAGCACCATCAAGGACTACTGTTTATCGATGGTTTACCTACTTCAATCGTGAAGGTCGTACAAAATCGGTTGTTGTTCCGGAAAACATTGATGCTGTGCGTGAACTGATACTGCAAGATCGTCATGTTACTTATCGTGAGATTAAAGCATTAGTGAGACCAGCATACATTCACTATTGCATGAACATTTGGCGGTCAAAAAGATTTGTTCGCGTGGGATCCCACATAATTTGACAATCGGAGTGGAAAATGCCTTAGTGGAAAAAGTGTAAAAGTTCGAAAATTGGTTTAAACGCATGCAAAATTGTATTGATCTTCCTAGAGAATATTTTAAAAAACAATAAAGCCACTCTTGTTAACCCTTTGATGCATAGTGTGCCATATATTGCATATTCCGATTTTTATTTTTTATTTTACTTTAAAAACTGAATCAGAACGTTACTTTATGAATGTTCATATATACCACATACATAGCAATGGATCCTGCAGGATCTCAAGTAATGGGCTGCAATAGATTTGAGGATATCAAGCGGAATTTGTACTTCAACGATAACTCGAATTTATTGAGAAAGAACAACTAGAAGATACGACCTTTTCTTTCAAAAATTCGAGGGCGACTGCTTTTAATCCCTTATGAAGAACACCTAGCAGTTGACGAGCAAATAATACGGAATCATTTTCTTTTGTAACATAATGTAGAATCATAATGTTCCATGTATGGCACAAACCCTAAATTATTATTTTAATTATTATTTTTTCATAAAAATAATAATTAATATTTTAAATATATTTTTTTAATTAATTTTTCTATCAATAATAACCAATTCCTAATGCTCATGAATTATTTCAGCCAAAAATAAAAATTCATGCAGTAAAGGGTTAATAAATAATTGTTTTTGATCTCAAATCCCGAAATATAAAAGGCAACTCTCTTATATTCAAGTTGGCTATGCAAATTTACATTTTTATAAAAAATAGCTAAAAGCAATAGACGTTAATTAAAATTCTGTTTTTTTATTTTTTTTATTATTACCTGTTTAGAATAAAGGGCTAGTTTACGTATATTTATTGATTTTTTTCTTTTATCTACCTCCTACATTCTTCGCATTGAATGCAAAAATAAAAATGGTATTCCAAATATGCTGCATCTTTATTATAGCAATGGATTCCAGCGTTAAAATCTTTTTAAAAAATTGCTTAGTCGTTACCATAGTAATGGGAATATTAGTTATTAAACTTGTTGGCTGTTAGTTGATGACTGAGGAGGTAATTTGAAACGTTGACTCCAAAGGATTAGCCGGGAGTATTACATGCCAACTTTACGAAGTTGCTAACATACTAATGTGTCAGAAAATTCGCTCAGGCATCACATTAACTTCAACCACAGAATTTTATATGATTCAGAAATCACATTGATACAGCTAATCAATATTAGGGTTTGATTTTGTCAGTGTTGTAATGTACCTATCTATATACAGTAACTAGATACTTTTTGTATTATGTATCTGTATCTGTATCTAGATATTTAAATTTAAGTATCTTGTATCTGTATTTCAGATACTAAAGTTGAAATTGTTTGTCCTCCAGTTGCCCCCCTAGAATTGGGTGACCATTTTCTTGGAGAAGGCAATGCGGGACGGAGCAAAAAAAAGGTTGTCACTTCCGAAATATAAGTGAATAGCAAACAAAAATAAAAAGGTCCTCACCTCCCAAATATAAGTAAAGAGCAAAAAAAAAAGATCTTCACCTCCTAAATATAAGTACAGAGCAAAATTCGGCCCTGGGGACACCAAATCAAAATGCGGGACGTCCCACGAAATGCGGGACGAATGGTCACCCTACCCTAGAATTGCTTGGAGACAAATGAATGTTAGAAATGAGGACCTTTTTTTAGGTCACTTATTTTCAGGTGTAAATGATAAAAAAATAATTTCCAATATTCCCCCCCCCCCCCAGATATTAAGAGCTTGCGCTGCCACTGCTAATTTATTTGTTTAACAACAAAAATGAATAGGAGAAAATAAACTATTCATGCAGTTTTTAATTAGATATATATTTGGGGAGCTGTGGGGAGAGCTACCTATAAATGAAGTACCTATTTACTTAACATCAAAAATATGTACAAAAAAGTGATTAAGAATAAAGAAACGATTATTTTGTTCTCCTTGAAACTGAAATATATCACTTATCATTTACATGGTTCCATGAAAACTGGAGCCGTAAGACATTTCGGGCCGTTCACAATTGGGGCTTTTCACAATTGGGGCCATTAACAACTGGGGCGATGGACAATTCGGGCCGATCACAATTGGGGCTTTTGACAACTGGCGCCATAACTATAAGAGATAGAGTCTTCTTTTGTTTAAAATAAAAAATAATTATTTTACAAGTTGGCATAAATTAAATTGCGTGTTCTTTTGAAAAAAAAAAATAAATAAAATAATAATAATAATGGTTTGATTAAGTACAAAATAAATAAAAAAATTGTATTTTAAGGGTAGGCTTAAGAAATTTCTCGTGATCATTTGATTAAAAAGAAATTGTATTTTGAAAAGAGTTATATTAAGTAAAATTTGGTGCTCTTTTGACTATATAATTTAAATTACTCCCTTATTATTGACTTAACTGCAAAAACTTATAACAAATATTGTTAAGAATAAGAAGATAAATCTTTTATCTAAATGCATTTTTTTGACTGGGAAATAATTTAAAAAGGGCTTCGAACCGTTATTTTTGTCGTTTCGATTTTTGTTCCGGTTCAATTAAAAAAAAATATATATCAGTTCGGTTCTGGTTTTTGTTCCGGCAAAAATAACGGTTTTTTTCGGTTTTCGGTTCAGTTCCGAGTGATAAATTTTTAAATGCTTTTATTTGTAATAGAAATTTAGTTTCTACTATAATTTAGAAGAACATTTTATTCCTTATTTTGTAGTAATCATACCAAGGCCGCTGCCAATTAGGGTGGGGGGGGGCGTTCTGGGTGTTCACTCACTTTTTAGGATTTTTTTGATTGGATAAATATTTGAAGAGTTATGGCGGAAAAACCCCAAAAATTTAAAATTTTAAAAATTATTATTTCTTTTAAAACTTTTACAAAGGTGTTTTACTGTTTTTCTCCTTATTTTGACTTGTAGTACACCCATTGAAAAAGAAATAAGAAGACCGTAAAAATCCTACATAAGACATGTAGTATAAAAATTTATTATAGTATAAGAAGTCGTTGCGGGACGCAAAAATACCAGTATTGGGCCACATGAGACCCGCGCGCCGTCAGTTTGAGAATGTAACTTTTACAAATTTATGTAAATCTGGATTATTTATAAACATAACTCTTAATAACTTTAATCTGTAAGTTAAATAGTAAATATTAACATTATCCTTGACCAAATCGCGTACTTTGTCCAGTAACATATCAACAGTTACCACTGCGTACAAATTTGAGTATTTCAACATCTTCAGGTGGCGCATGGTCAGACAGACGCTCAACGACGCTGCATCCGTCCTTTCGTGTATTCATCGTCGCACCGTCGAAGGATTTAGCGGGCTGTGTTATCGGTTTCGAAATAAACATCGTACAATATTTTCCGGAAAGTGTGTGATTGTGTTAGTTAATAAATTAGTGAAATTATGATTGTGTATGTGGATTTTGAAGTGATATTATAGTTTTAACAAGTTTTGGTGAGTTTAAAAGTTTTTAAAACTTTTGTATATCAAATAAAATCCGTATCTTATCTATCTAATTGATCATAATTATATAAAAATTGAATAGTTCCCTAGATATTTAGTCGAGGTGGTATTTTTTGGTGTAATTTTATTAGTCATGACATGAAATTTTGGATAATTATTTATCATCCGTTAATCAAAGCATTAACGCTACGTATTATCCCCACAGATTACAAGTTTATTATACAAAATGAAATAAATTAGTGACAATCTATGCATCAAATTTTACGCCAAAGTTTTATCTATCTAAAAGGATACTTTTAATTGTAAAAATATGATCGCTCAATCTATATTAATAAAATTGAAGGTTATATCTGTTTTTTTTTCTGCCTAACATTTGGTTTCTACACAGCAAAAAATTCGTGAGTGTAAAAGTTCATTCTCAGTTTGTTTAAAATTTTAGTGTTAAAATTGTCATAAAAAAAAAAGTAAAAAGTTCACTATTTTTAACTAAATCACCGTATAATCTTCATTTATTCAGATAGTGTTATTTTTATGAAATATCACATTTTCAGTGTAGAAATTAACACTATTTATTTTCTAACACTATAATTTAACCAGTATGAAGTCTAAACTTTACATTAAATTTAAACACAAAGGAAGTGTAAATAATTAACACGAAAAGCGAGGGACTTCATGGTACACTAAAAGTTTCATTTTTACCGACCGCCAACATATATAAGGGAGATATTGTGATCATACCAATTTTGACGTTTCGAGATTTCGATGGATCTCCACGAATTGAGGTCCCTACATAACGTTTTGACTATTTTTAGCATGATGTCTGTCGGTCTGTCTGTCCGTCTGTCTGTCTGTCCGTCTGTCTGTCTGTCCGTCTGTCTGTTTGTCTGTCCGTCTGTCTGTCCGTCTGTCCGTCTGTCTGTGTACACGTGCAGAGCAAATTCGGCTGAAAGGATTTTTATGAAAATTCATATTTAAGCTTCTGCCATCAATGGTACGAGTTGATCAACTTTTGGTAAAAATCGGTTGACTAAAAATGGGAGTTTATTCGTGTCAATTTTAAGATTTTTGCGAATATTTCACAACAAAAAAATATTTCGAAAAAATTTATTAAACAAAAGTTGCTATAAAAGCAATAACTAATAACTTTTATTTGAGACGTTTTTTGATAAAACGAAAAATTTCGAATAATTTCTGTAAAATTTTTCGAAATTTTTTCCAAGTCTCAATTTTTTCATATTTATATGTAACGTTTCCATGGTCATAATAAATAATATCTCTGTTAGAAAATATTAGGTCAAGTTATTTTTATTCTGCTGCTAGAATGTAATTTATATAAGTACTTTATGATGGCGGTCGGTCCTGTGGTGGCCACAGCTGATTTTTTAGTGTACCATGAAGTCTCTTTAACACTACTTAACTCTGGTAAATATTTTGCACTCCTTCTATTAAAATTTCTTTCTGTTCTTTGTTGTATTTCCCTTAAGGTTCATGTAGATTTTTGGTTCACCAGACCAGAGAGTTTACGGTAAAGTATTTCTAATTTTTCTTCCAAAAAGTAATTCTGCTGGTGAAAAATCCGACTCTAGCTGCGTACTTCTGTAAGCGAGTAATCCAAAATTTGCATTACGCCCTTTTATCAATATTTTTTACCGACCGCCAACATATATAATTTTTTGACATTTCGAGATTTCGATGGATCTCTACGAACTGAGGTCCCTACATAACGTTTTGACTATTTTTAGCATGATGTCTGTCGGTCTGTCTGCCTGTCTGTCCTTCTGTCCGTCCGTCTGTCTATGTACACGTGCAGAGCAAATTCGGCTGAAAGTATTTTTATGAAACTTCATATTTAAGCTTTTGACATCAATTACACGAGTTGATCAACTTTTGATAAAAATCGGTTGACTAAAAATGGGAGTTTACTCGTGTCGATCTTAAGATTTTTGCGTATATTTAACAGAAAAATATTTCGAAAAAATGTATATAACAAAAGTTGCTATAAAAGCAATAATTAATAACTTTTATTTGAGACATTTTTTGATAAAACATTAAGATTTTCGATCCACGAATTGAGGTCCCTACAAAACGTTTTGACTATTTTTAGCATGATGTCTGTCGGTCTGTCTGTCCGTCTGTCCGTCTGTCCGTCCGTCCGTACGTCCGTCCGTCTGTCCGTCCGTCCGTCTGTCCGTCTGTCCGTCTGTCCGTTGGTCTACCTGCCGTCCGTCTGTCTGTGTACAGGTGCAGAGCAAATTCGGCTAAAAGAATTTTTATGAACGTTTCCATGGTTATGATAAATACTATCTCTGTTAGAAAATATTAGGCCAAGTTAGGCCGTTTGGAATAGCCTATATATTTATTTACATTTTTCCCGGGATGATTTTTTTTTTTGAACTATTTATACTTTTTCTATATGTGGATCAAAGAATTGTAGTATAAGAAGGCCAAATTTCAACTTTATATGTTCAGCCGTTTGCCTACAATTTCTACTGAACAGACAGACACATGAGTGACGTTATTAAGTGTTTTTTTGGTTATACCTAAAACCCCAAAAATTAATTAAATTACATTAAAATAATATTTGCAGACCGGTCAAGCTTATTCGCGGCTGGTGGTTGAAAACTCTCTAGAACTTTCATGACAAAAAGCTTGTAGAAAGCGTGTGAAATATGTCAGACAGAAAGCAAGAAAAAACCTCTGATAAAGCTTCCAGATTTATTTTTATAGCAGATAACATAATATTACTGAAAACCACTAATGGGTATATGAAAATGTATGTGTGAATTGAAAATCTTTTGGAAATATTTTCGCAATATACGTAATTAATTGTTGACGACGTAATTTTGTCAATATTTCATAAATATGTTTTTCATTAAATGCATTTTGTCAATTTATGTTGTATATTGCCATAAACATAAACATTTATATAAATATAATAAATTGGCAGCCAGCCAGTTAATGAAAATTTATCAAGTACATTTTTATTATACAGTGCATATATTTTTTTAGTATTACCATTCGGATTTTATAAACTTTAAAAGGTACAAAGCTGGTTGGATTAGACGAAAGTTGCCTTTTTAGGGTTTTGTAGGTATGACCAAAAAACCCTTATACCGTCATTTTGTTGTCTGTCTGTCTGTCTGTCTGTCTGTCTGTCTGTCTGTCTGTCTGTCTGTCTGTCTGTCTGTCTGTTCGGTAAAAATTGTAGCCAAACGGCTAAACCTAGAGAGTTGAAATTTAGCATGCTTATACAACTCGTTGACCCGCACATAGGAAAAATACCAAAACATCTAAAAAACATATCCACCTAAAAATATAAACAAATATGTGCTCACTAAAAAAAAAATATTTTTTTAAAATTCTGAGTAGGGTATCAAATGAAAGCCCTTAGTACGTAGATTAACGAACAAAATTTTATTTTTGCAAAATAAATTATTTTGATGCGATTTTTTCCAAAATTGTGCAAAAAAAATTTTGTCCCACACCCTGTAGCCCAGATGGTTTAAACTAAAAATCTGAAAAAATTCTGAGTAATGTACATTGGTGTGAACCGGAATAGTACAACAGGAATTTTTGATCAGATTATGTTTTCGGAAAATAACGCATTTTTTGTGTTTTTTACTAAAATATGTTAAATATTTAATTCGCTATGTAACACATCAGATCAGTAGCTCTAGTAGCGTAGTTGGTTTTGTCGTGCGCCTTGTAATTTGCAAACTAGAGTTTGAATCTTGTTAATTTTATTTTTTCTGTTTTTTTTTGCATTTTTATTTTGTTTAAATGTTTTTGTCAAAATTCTAGTTATATTTTGGTAAATGTTGCATTTAATTTTTAAAAGCGTAAATTTAATAACCAGTGGGAAGTGTTGAAATTATAATTTAATTCTATGTTTGACGAAATCAGAGGGCGGGGCTTATGATTTAAGCAACCAATGGAAGCCATAGGCGCAATTTTAAAAATCTTAATGAACCTTGTTATATAAAAAAATACTGCACATATTTAGAAACTTAAATAATGGTATTAGGAATTCGAATTAAAATTCATAAAAAAATATTTTGACATAAAATTTGTTTTGGCATCCCAAATAATCATCATTCAGTTACTAAATACCTGCAAAACCCAGAAATGTGTGAAAATTCACACTTCACATCAATTTTTTTCTTCAATAATTACCTACTCCTATTTCAATTCAGAAACTAAATTTATTATTCCTCTCCCATTTCTAATTTAAAACCATCTTTTACATATTTTGTTTTGTTAATACTAATTAACAAACCCTTTATTTTCTTGATATCAAGTTTGAGTTTATTCTGAGCTAGTTAATCCCTTAACTTTTTTGAAGATAAATAGAACATCTTTCAGTATAATAATATACCGAGGTTGTGTTAAAAAGTGTCATATTTTATCTTCTTTATTTCGCGTCCTTAAAATAAAAGGATTCTATCTACAATTTTGAGAAAAAAATATATTTTTAGATAAAAAGGTTCCGTGCATAATTCTACTTTTCTAATAATAGTCCAGGAGGCAGCGTTGCATTTTTGATGGTCATTTAATCCCGCTTAATTTTTTTTTTTGTAATTGTTAGTTTAGATATGGCTAATAATCGAACCACTTGGTAGTACATCACGCTAATTTGTACCACTTCGTTAAAATGTATTTCGTATATTTATTTACTTAGTAGATATAATAGTAGATAGAAACGAAATATGACAAAGTAGTAGATTCTACTATTTTGTCATATTTCGTTTACTAATAAATGGTTTTAATAAAAACACAGAATTATAAAAAACCAATTAATATATTTTCTATATTTTTATTATTATAATCATTATTATTATGATCAAATATTTTTATAAAATAAATTTAATGACATCCTTGTGCTTGTTTCGAAGAACATAATTTTTTGAAATTTGGTTCAAAAGATGCGAGGTATACCCTTAAGTCTACAGCTGCGTTCAATCTGTTTCAATACTTATTTTTTAAAAAAACATGAAGAAAAAGCTCTTTCTACTAATTCCGTATTAGTAAAGGATAATAATAATTTAAGGGCTTTCTCAGAAAGTTCATATTCTTTATCAATGTTTAACCAAAAATTAATTAGTTTGTGTCGTTTGAATTCTACTTGTAAAGTTCTGTCACATGATAATTGTGACAGAACTTGACATCTCAAGTTACTGATGGCTAACGGCTAAATTTAAAAGTGCACTCCAAAAAGACGATATCGATTGCTGGATTTTCGATCATCGACTCTACATATTTTTATGATTTAATTTTTTTAAATGTCCGCCATTATTAAATAATTAAATCAAATAATTTTAATATTGATGGCTCCAAAACTTCATCAAGCATGGTAATATAACAAGCCACTGACAGACATGCATCCCTATATCATGATGCTACCACCACCAAATTTGACCGTAGGGATGATTCTATCAGGATGAAAAGCTTCACCCGGCCTACGTCTTACAAAGATGGCTCCAGGTTGTCCAAAAATCTGATCCACAAAAGAAAAGAACAAACCCTAATTTCGTAAATTTATAGTAAATTAAATTTTATATTGTTAGTGCAATAATTGCTTAGAAATTTATTTTTCTGTTAAATTACATTAAATCATTACAATGCTTACTTCTATATTGGACTCATCAGATCAAATTATTTTCGCTCATTCATCAGGTGTCCAATTTAAATGTCTTTTGGCCCACTCAAGGCGAAGTATATTGTCGCTCGGTCAACAGTTGTTTTCGGTGATCCCTTCTTTCATGCAAATTAGATTCCACTAGATGTCTTCTTATTGTTCTAGTAGAAACTTAAACTTCTCTATGCTCCCACAGATCACCAGCCAGCTCTTTTGACGATATTGAGCGCTTACGAAGAGCACTTCTCTTTATAAAACGACCATCTCTGGAAGTAGTTGCACGTTTTCTTCCGGCTTTTGGTCTGTTTTCATAAGTATCAATTTCTTGAAACAAAATTTTCACCTGCGACTGTCCTTGTGAATGAAACAATACAATTTGACTCCTTTCTGTCACAGTGAGTTCACAAATAATAATAAAAAATTATTCATTTTCAAGTCGTACTTGGAAGTATACTTTGAAAGCGAAATATTTTTGTTGTTATTATGGTCAACTTAGGCAGAGCCGCAGTAAGGAAATCTTGCGCTAGGGGCAGAGCCGTGTTTTGGCGCCCTCGGTAAATAAAAACAAGGTTCTTACCTCTCAAAATTTAAGTGATGAGCAAAAAAAAAAGGTCCTCACCTCCCAAAATCCAAGTGACGAGAAAAAAAAAAGGTCCTCATCTTCGCAATAGCGCCCCTTAGCAAGCCCTCAGCGTCCTTTTCCTTAGTGCGCTAGGGGCCATCGCCCCCTCTGCCCCCCCCCCTTATTGCGGCTCTGAACTTAGGTTATCAAATTTTTTTACCAACTTACAGATCGCGTTTTTGAGAAAAATCGTGTTCCCTCTACATTGATATATTGTGTATATGAATCCTATAAGCCAGATTGAGTTGGATTGGGGACCAGATATTTAAAAATCACAGAGGACCGGTGGGCGAAATTCTGAAAATCATTTGAGAACGAGGGGAAGAAATTGTGAAAATCAATGAATTCATGCGAGCCGTTTGAAACTTATTGTTGGTCCAGATTAGGCCCGCGGGCCGTAGGCTGGACACCATTGCAATATTTGGATCAAAAAGTGTCCCCTCTAATATTTTACCCACCAGCCGCTACTGCTGAAAAGCAGCAGATTGAACGTTTAATATATTTGAAACTACAACTTACAAAAATGAAAATTCCGGTTAGTTTCGCCTAATCGTTTGAAATAGACTGTATCTAAGATGATAACTTCATTTTTTATGTTGTATATTTATAATATCATTTAATATAGCATGATAATTTTGAAATTCTGAAATCTTTCAAAATATTGATGAAAGGATGTATTCGAATATACTCCAAATATTATAAAAATATCACAACTTTGACAGGTTAATTTGGAATCTGACAATCTGACATTTGTAATTTTTGAATAAATATAATATTGATATAATGAAACCTGTCTAAAAATTTATAAGCCAGGTTTACTCCATAAAAATGCATTTAAACACAAAAGTCATTAGATCTAGTAAGGTATTACAAAATGAGATACATAGCATATTTCGTTGGTTTAAGCAGAACTAGATTTTGAATTCTAGTAACTTTTACCATCTAAGTGAAGCTTTTGATCATTTTGTTTAGCAAAAGCCCTCTTCAGACCTTAAAATGAGAGCTCATGACAACTTACATACATATATTTAATTGTAGTCAATTTGACTTCGTGAAACTCGCTAATGCACAAAAGGTTATGAAATAAAGAACTGTTGTTTTGTTTCACAGATTTATTTATTTTACTGACCATGGTTTCGGCTTGCGCCATTTTCAAAGTAACAATGATGGTTATTACATTTTCAAAGTAACATCATTGTTACTTTGAAAATGGCGCAAGCCGAAACCATGGTCAGTAAAATAAATAAATCTGTGAAATAAAACAACAGTTCTTTATTTAATAACCTTTTGAACTTACAAACACGAAAATTACAGTTATAGCTTGTTTCTTTGGTTTAGGCGGAATAAAGCCGCATTCAGAGCTCTTAAATCAATAGCTTATGCACTGTAGATTATAGACTGTTCACTGTCACCAGATATTTGTCATATGGTAAGACCGTTCAGACTTCCAAATTTAATACGCTGTTTGTTGTGGATTGTGCATAGTTTTCTAAACTTATAGCTAGTGAGATGTTTTAATGAGACAGACATATAAACACATTGGTTATTGCATTCTATCAGTGACACCGCAGTTATCCTATGCCTTTGCATAACCTAACATAATGTTATCATTAACAAATCTTGTTCAAAATTACAAAGACGAACAGTAAATATGATCAATTTAGGTAATTAGGTAGTTAAAATCTAAGACAACAGAATTATAAGAACGATAATACATATAAAACATTTTACGAAGCTAAATAGTTGGTTTCAAAATTCACAGATGGCGGACTATTCGTAACATATTAATTTCTAGCTTGATATGAACGGTACGTGCAACGTTAAAAAGAATGAATAGAAACATAAATTACAGCTAACAAAGCACAGTCTACAACCTCTTAATTTAAAGAGTGACTTTTTAAATTTAAATTTAAATACTTCAAATTTTTCAAAAAATACTTGAAAAAAAAAATAAAAATAATAAAAAATAATAATTTGAGAGTTGCCGTGGCTCCGTGGTAAGACGGTTGCCTACGGAGCACAGGGACGCTGATTCGATACCTCCCACCTCCTTCGGATTTTTATCTTCCGATATTGTGCAGACAGCTCTGGAGTCGACTCAGCCTCAAGTATTTAATACTTATAAATGAGTACCTGTTCATACAGGAACCGGTCGAAACGTCACACTTACCACGTGGTTTTCAAATCTATGACCTTCTCTGCCCCTTATACGCCTATCTTGTCGTTGGGAACCTATTATTATTATTTCATTTGAAATATTAGAAAATATTTGAAATATTTAGGTACTAAGGAAATATTTAAATACTTCTAAAGAATTTTAAATACTGAAATAAATCAGAAAACAAATATCAAATACAAATACCACGGAAAAAGTGTAAATCCAAATACAATAAGAGTATTTTTTTGAAAAATTTGAAATACATTATTTCAAATACTAGAAAGTAATTGAAATACTTTTTCAAATACTTTATTTCTAATATTCCCAGCTCTGGTAATGTACATAAGAAAGTAAAATACAGTGAACCCTCGATCTAACGGACCCCGATTTAACGGATTTCGGATTTAACGGACAAAATTATCAGATCTCAAAAATATTTTTTTTTATTAACTCATTTTATTATTAACTAAATTTAAAGTTATTTTCAACAAATGATGTAAGTATATATTAGAACAAAGGGTGCGCACGTTTGTAAATATTGTACATATAAATTCTTATGTTATACTTTGTTCATAAATAAATATTACTTTGTTATTGTTCTAACTCATTGTATAGCAAAAACATCGCGAAATTCGCTATAAAAAAATTTATGTGAAGTGTGAATTTTCATACATTGCAGGGTTTCGCAGATATATAATAAGTGAAGGCGGATACTGAGTGTATAGGACAAATTTTGCTTTGTAGTAATCACGGCAAAATGATATTTTTAAAATAATTTATCGTCTGTTAATCTAGGAGCTTTAAAAACAAATTTTATGTTAAAATAATTTTTTTGTTAATTTTAATTCGAATATCTACCATTATTTAGGTTTCTAAATATGTTTTGTTTTGAATATGTTTTGAGTCATATGCTCCGCCCCTCTGGTTTCGTATACATGACACATAGAATGAAAATATAATTCCAACAATTCCAGCTGGTTATTAAATTTACGCTCTTAAAAATTAAATGCAACATTTACAAAAATATAATTAGAATTTTCACAAAATAATTTGAAAAAAATAAAAAAAGTAAAAAAAAAAAAAACAAAAAATAAAGTTGTCTCCTCTGCTCAGGAGCGAACCCTAGTTTGCTGCGTAGCAAGCGAGGAAGCTAACCATTAGACCAGAATACCTTCTAGTATAATGTGTTACATAACTATAACTTTTGTACCTAGTCAACTAAAAAACGCAAAAAAAAATCCGAAAACATAATCTAATCAAAAATTCCTGTTGTACTATTTCGGTTCATACCAATTTACAACACTTAAAAATTTTTCAGATTTTTAGTTTAGACTATCTGGGCTACAGGGTGTGGGACATTTTTTTTCTGCACAATTTTGGCAAAAATCGCATCCAAATAATTTATTTTGCAAAAATAAAATTTTAATCGTTAATCGACGTACTCAGAATTTTAAAAAAATATATATTTTTTTCGATGAGCACATATTTATTTATATTTTTAGGGAAATATGTTTTTTAGATGTTTTAGTATTTTTCCTATGTGCAGGTCAAAGAGTTGATTAAGGCTGCGTATAACCCCTGGAGGTTACCAATTTCTTATACAAAACTAACAATCTGAAATAAAATTAGTATCAATCTATACATCATATTTTGCACCGAATTTTTATCTATCTAATAGGATATTTTTAATTATAGAAACATTTATTGTAAAAATATTATCGCTCAATAACTTAATAATTGACATCAGCAACATTGTTCTGTAATTTTTTAAATCTATTTATGGGTTTCAAATAACTTCTATATTTATATAGTTTTGTGTAGAAATTTTCAAATAATACGTCAACATTTTTTTCGACTTGATTACTTATAGTTTAGAACCCTCGTCGAAAAATATTATACTTGATGATAATGGAATACCACTTAGTACACGTATTCTTCACAAAAATTGAATCATTTTTACCCGTTACACCTATTTTAAGAACCGCGGCAGATTCAAGATGGCGGCAAATATAGACTACCAAGTACAATAACTATAAGTAGTTTTCACAATAGAACATAATAGCTAAAAACGTTTTTGTAGAATGAAGCTTTAGCTACAATTTGCCGCATCGTTTGCAAATATGCGTCGATTGGTTTACAAGATGGCGTCTATAATGCAATTTGCTTAATTACAATTACATAACAGTTTTTTCTAAAATTTAAAATATCCTATTAGATAGATAAAAATTCGCTGCAAATTTTGATATATAGATTGTTATTAATTTTATTTCCGATTATTAGTTTTATATAAGAAACTATAGGGTTGTGCGCCGCCTTAAGCATGCCAAATTTCAACTCTCTAGGTTTAGCCGTTTGGCTACAATTTTTACCAAACAGACAGACAGACAGACGACAAAATGACGGTATAAGGGTTTTTTGGTCATAGCTACAAAACCCTAAAAATGCGTTGCACGTGATTTATGAGTTTGTACAGTCGACTCTTATAGTTCAAGTGGTAAAAAAATCAATCTTTACGAAGTACAGATATCACAAATTGTATCGAAATAATTATCTAATCTAATCTAATCTAATCTAATCTTATTAAACAATTATTTCTTGAAAGAAATTTATTATCAAACACAGGCAAGTAGTGCATAAGTATTTGTTAGAACTTTACATTAAATTCAGTGTAATCCTATAATATAATACGTCTGTTTGTATGTTCGTATGTTCGACCGGTCGTTTCTTCATTCCCCGATAGAGGCGCGCATATGTTAATTATTTATGTAAATTGTTTAAAATATATTGTTGATGCAATAATAATGAATTTCCTACGAACATTTTTTATAATTATTATAAGATGCAATAATAGTGAATATTCTACGAACACTTTTTATAATAATTAATAGAATTGTAAGAAATTATTGTTTATGTATTGGACAGTAGTGTGCTGTGAATTTTTGTTTTGAGTGTTGACATTAAATTAGTAAAAATGACAGTTGTGTTTTTCATTAAAAAATCACTTCACAATTATTAATTTTTACGAAACAAAACAGAGAAAAACGTTATCCTTCCGTGATATTCGACATTTTTGATTAAAATTATTATTAGCAGAAAAATAATTATTTTAAAAAATATTTGGTTTTGATGAAAGTAAGAAAAATGTGACTTTTTTTCTTTATTATTATTTTTTCAATGCTTTATTATTTTTTTATTTCTACGATTTATAGGACAAGATTTACAATATCCCACTGCAAACTCTATACAGATGGCAGCACATAACGACTACACTAAATAATTCAAGAATTATCAGTGGCTCTAAAACAATGGTTTCTGTTTATTTATCACATTAAAATATCATTTACCTTTTAGTTTAGGTTAGATTCACCTTAAAATAGGGTGACCAGATTTCAGTGAAGGGAAACCGGGACACAGGAAAAAAAAAAGGTCCTCACCACTCAGATTCAAAGTGAAACGCAAAGAGATTCAAAAACCGGGACAATCGGGCGTCCCGAGAACAGTTTTCGGGACACCGGGACAATTGACCGAAAACCGGGACGAATGGTCACCCTACCTTAAAAGCACTATCTTAGGTTATGGTTGATAACTGTTTTTTTTTTTTTTTTTATAAACCACCTAAAAATAAATTGTATTTTAACTGTTCTGTGCAGGGCTAGGGACAGTGATTCACCTTAAAAGCACTATCTTAGGTTATGGTTGATAACGGTTTTTTTTTTTTTTATAAACCACCTAAAAATAAATTGTATTTTAACTGTTCTGTGCAGGGCTAGGGACAGTGATTCACCTTAAAAGCACTATCTTAGGTTATGGTTGGTAACTGTTTTTTTTTTTTTATAAACCACCTAAAAATAAATTGTATTTTAACTGTTCTGTGCAGGGCTAGGGACAGTGATTCACCTTAAAAGCACTATCTTAGGTTATGGTTGATAACTGTTTATTTTTTTTTATACGCCACCTAAAAATAAATTGTATTTTAATTGTTCTGTACAGGGCTAGGGACAGTGATTCACCTTAAAAGCACTATCTTAGGTTATGGTTGATAACTGTTTATTTTTTTTTTTATAAACCACCTAAAAATAAATTCTGTTTTAAAAGTTCTGCACAGTCCCACCTGTTTAGAATCTCTGTATATTGAACAAATGACGTGGTGTGACGCATGCGCAGTGTTCAGTGGGATATTGTAAATCTACCCCCTGATTTGAGATATAGTGTAAGTACGCTTTTTTCCGTGTGCCCTTTTTGCCGTGTGTTCTTTTTTCATGTGTGCTTTTTTCCGTGTGCGTATTAATCCGTATGCGTTTTTTCCGTGTCCGTATTTTTATATTATATAAGAAAATGGAAACTTAATTTTAATAAATATATTTTAAATTTAACGTCTCAAATCATTTTTAGTTTTAACATTATAAATATAATGCACTGAGTGAAAATGAATCGTTTTCCCATCTTAAAAAGTTAATGAATTAATAATTCGGAATAATGCTCATTATTTGTCCAGTTTTTAATAATGGGCGAAGAGTTGATTCAATTTGAATTGGATGAAGTTAGGCGTATGGCTAGAGAAAGAAGTCTGAGGTGTCGAGCAAGTTCCACATTAAGGTAATGATTTGTTTGCCAACACAGTTGGCAACAGGTGCACTAGTACTGTAATAATGGAAACAATATCTAACATTTTAAAAAGTCTTGAGTGCCCCGTTTGTTTTGAGTATATGGAAAATGAAATTTTAATATGTGTAAAAGGGCATAGTGTTTGTAAAAACTGCAAAGTAAAATTAAATCAAATCTGTCCACTTTGCATGGGACGTTTTACGGAAGGACGAAATTACAAGTTAGAGGAGATTGCTTCAAATTTTACTTTTCCATGTAAACATCGAGGATGTGATAAAAGAATAAGTGTAGATAAAATTAAAGACCACGCCCAGCAATGCCAATTTCGAGAATATACTTGTGCATTGGATTTTACTGGTTGTACTTGGCATGGAAAATTATCACAACTAAAATGGCACATTGAAAATTTTCATAAGAATTACAGAAATTTATGGGTTATGCATGAAAATTTAACTATAACAGTAAAACCATATTTAGAAGAAACATTTATTATATTTCGTAGCAATGATGGAACTCAGACTATATCAGGAATGTATATTGGACCAGAAAATGAAGCAAAAAATTATTTATTAACTGTTGTTTATATTGGGATAAATGATAAAGGATATAAACTTCAAGTAACTGCTCCGTGCATTCCTCGTTGTCCATTAAAGAACGTATTTGATGGTGACAAAATATGTTTTAGTACTTTTGGAATGTTTAAAACATGTTTTGAACGTAATAACCGCTACACTATTTACTCAGAAATTTCACAAAGGAATGATATTTAGGGAAAAGTACTATCGACGTTCCAGTACTTTTTTGTAGAAATTGAACGCGTACCAGAACTACAACAATGGTATTGGGCTCAACAATGACCGATGTTCGCGCTGCGATTGCTGTAAATCAGCTGATCAAAACGAGTAATGTGGAAGTTGTCATTATTTATTTACATTTGTAATAATAATAAATTTATTTAGTGCTTTTCGGATTTCGGCTTTGAAAGAATTGGTTTACATACTATAGTCGGATTGCTGATAGGTTACTGTTCGTTGCTACAAGTATCAATATACAATACTATATGCTTTCTCTGTCTATATCATAATAATTATTTGCATACCCATAGTATCGCATAGTGACGCAAGTTGACAACTAACCTTCCATATTATTTTAATAAAAAACAAAGCATTAGAAAGAAACGGCATGATTCTTAGATATCTTTTCTAATTAGAGCCGAAAATAAATTCACAGCAATACTCAAACAAACAAAATTATTAATTTTAAGGAAATAATTATAAATAAGGAAAAACTTAAATTTTGGATTATAATTTGTTGTTTAATTAAATTAAATTTTTATGTTTTCCCTAAGTACAAAGTAATAAAATATTAAGTAAAAATATATTTATTCATATAATATATTGCTACAAGTTGTATTTAAATGTTTATTTTTATTTTTTTGAAATTAGTCACTGTAATGCATGATATCGTCGTCATCTGAACTATCGCTGTCATTTCTTGTATTTATTATTATTAGATTAATATCATCAACAATCCTTTCCCTTTCCCACCATTCATTTATTAAATTTTCGATTTTTTTAACAGATTTTGCCCAAGTTTCACAACTAATTTGATTACAGACTACTTGCCCCTTTTTAAAAACTTCGTTATCACTATATCCGTTTTGACCAATATGTCTATCATAATATTTTTTTTGTTATACCCTAAATTAGTTCAATGGGGTTAAACTGGCAGTGATAAGGAGGTTAACTTAGTACTTCATGACCATACGTTTGTGCCAATGTATCAATAAAATAAACTGGTTCAGATTTTAATTTCCTTCGTTTTCTCGTGATTTTGTTAGTGAGAAGTTAGAGATTTATTACGTTTTATAATTCTACGAATTGTTGATTCCGAAATCTTTAAGGCAGCTGCTACTCTTTGATGGACACAAGATAGAGAAATAAGTGGCCCATTGTTCTCTTTTTCGGAACTAAAATATTCCAGCAGATTTAAAATTAAAGTTTGTGAATTTAATAATTGGCCGCAAGCTCTATTAATTAATATTATTAACAGACATTGACAGCTAAGACAAATAACAAACATTTTTAAAATCGCTGAAAAATGGTAACTAGATTATTATATGAATGTACTACTTGATTCATACATGTAACAGTCACCTATCAGCAATCCGACTATATAACATTTATATATACTATTATGTGCTACATAATAATTCGTTTTGTTCTTCTTTCCAATACTGCTTTCATCCAGGCTAGGCCTCTCCCCGAGTCGTCTAGTAGGTCTTCTGTTTTTCTTGGTTCTGGCTGCATCCCTTCACAGTTTCTTAGGTGGTCTATTGATTCTTGTTCTTCTCTGCAGATTCTACATATTTTCACCATTTCTTCCATCCAATAACAGTTTGCCCTCTTCTCGTTGCCACATCTGAATCTTGCGATTATCTTCTGGTTCCTCGTTCCTTCTGCCAAGTATCTGGGTAAACCGATAGTGGTTATATCTTTGTACACTTTGTTATATGTAGAATCTTGTATTCTGTTATACTGTTCTTGTAACTGCGCTTCTTGGTCTCTTTCTACTATTATGTTTGTTCATCTGTTGACCTTCTCTTCTTCTTTTTGTGACCTCTTCTATGGAAAAACCGTTCCGTTCGTAATATTTTTCCCGTTTCATTCACCATTTGGTGTCAATTTTCATCGTCTCTCTCTCTTTCCATTACTTTTATAATGTTGTGTTTTCTGTCAATATAACACCCTCTTCATATGTCATGGCTCTTCTCCCTGTTAGTACTCTTATTTTCTCCCTCTTGGTTTCTTCCATTATGATATGAGTTGGTGTTTGTCGGTTGAGTCCCAGGGTCCATTTTAGGTATTTTCCGTGTATTTTTCTATTTCTTCTTGTTCTTTCCAATCCCACATTTCCACTCCATATAGCATCAGTGGCGAATCTACATACGGGCTAATAGAGCTTAAGCTCTGGGCCCCGGATTCGCAAGGGACCCCCAACCTCTCGGACAGATACCTATTATATTCTATTACTTTGGATTTGGGAGGTGAGGACCTTTTTTTTGCTCTTCACTTAGATTTGAGAGGCGAGGACCTTTTTTTGCTCTTCACTTAGATTTGGGAGGTGAGAACTTTTTTTAAGGTTTTGTAGGTATGACCAAAAAACCCTTATACCGTCATTTTGTCGTCTGTCTGTCTGTCTGTCTGTTCGGTAAAAATTCTAGCCAAACGGCTAAATCTAGAGAGTTGGAATTTGGCATGCTTATACAACTCTTTGACCCGCACATAGGAAAAATACTAAAACATCTAAAAAACATATCCCCCTAAAAATATAAACAAATATGTGCTCATCGAAAAAAAAAAAATATTTTTTTATAATTCTGAGTGGTGTTTCAAATGAAAGCCCTTGGTACGTGGATTAAAGATAAAAATTTTATTTTTGCAAAATAAATTATTTTGAAGCGATTTTTGCCAAAATTGTGCAAAAAATTTTTTGTCCCACACCCTGTAGCCCAGATGGTTTAAACTAAAAATCTGAAAAAATTCTAAGTAATGTACATTGGTGTGAACCGGAATAGTACAACAGGAATTTTTAATCAGATTATGTTTTTGGAAAAAAACGCATCTTTGTGTTTTTTTGGCTAATAATGTACACAAGTTATAGCTTTGTAACACGCTACACTTGAAGGTGTATGCTGGTCTAGTGGTTATGACGCTGGCTTTTCACCCAACTAACTCATTCCGAAAGGGATCGAACCCTGCAAGAAGAGACAATATTATTTTTTGTTTTTTTTTTTAATTTGTTTAAATTATTTTTTCAAAATTCTAGTTATATTTTGGCAAATGTTGCATTTAATTTTTAAAAGCGTAAATTTAATAACCAGTGGAAATTGTTTAAATTATAATTTAGTTCTGTTTCAATGTACACTATATCAGAGGGGCGGCGCTTATAACTAACCAATGGAAGCCATAGGCGCAATTTTTAAAATTCTTAATGAACCTTGCTATATAAAAAAAAAGTACTGCACATATTTAGAAACCTAAATAGTAATATTAGGCGTTCGAATTAAAATTAACAAAAAAAATATTTTAATATAAAATTTGTTTTGGCATCCCAAATAATCATCATTCACTTACTAAATACCTGCAAAACCCTGAAATGTGTGAAAATACACACTCCACATCAATTTTTTTCACTTATTATGTTAAAAAATATTCAACATAAGTGAAGAGCATGTGTAAGGCCCCTTGGCATTTTTAAGCCCTGGGCCCCCAAAAAGCTAGATCCGCCACTGTATAGCATCACGCTCTTAACCTCAATATATACTTAGAACTTAAATATTTGTAAACATGTTAAATCATCGATTTACAATAAATAATAAACAGCTATCTTTACTAAATTATTTTAATTTTTTAAGTGCAACACCTTCTTCTAGTTGTGTAGTTTAAGGAGAAGAGTTGTTAAGGCCGGTAATGGTATTATGCAGAATTTTGAAAAAAGTAATAATAATGAGCATGTCGACATACAGTATTGGCCATAAAGATTGCAACTTTTAACATTTTTCAATTTTTCAAATTTTAATAATAATATTGGAAAATAAATACTCTTAATTCTATAATTTAATCATATTTTGTATGTTACATCAATCAATAGTCAAATAATCTGACTTACAGATTAATAGTAAATTATTTCTTCATTTTTGCTTGGACAAAAATATTGCAACTACTTGAATTTTCTTGTTATATGCAGGTTTTATCCATAAATAATATGTTGTGCACTAGTAATATTTCAGTTTATATTTGTCAATCATGGGTCGTAGTAAAACTGTTTCAAGTGAAATTAGAAACTTCATAATTTCTGGTTTTAAAGACGGGCTGCTGCAAAATGTGATTTCACAAAATTTAAATGTTCTTAAATCTACTGTGTGGCGAATTATAAAACGATTTCAAGAAGAAGGTACGTTTGAAGTTTCAAAAATTCCAGGACGGCCACGAAAAACTACAAAAGGACCTGATAAAAAAATTATTTATGTATCTACCAATAACCCCTTTCTGTCATCGGGGAAAATTTTGGGCCTTTTGACACAAATGGATCAAGAAAACATCTCAACAAGAACTATTCGCAGAAGATTAGTTAGTGAGGGTCTTTTTAGTCGCCGTCCAGCTAAAAAACCACTTCTATCCAAAAAGAATGTGAAGGCCCGATTAGAATTTGCTAAAAATCATATTGACTGGACTGTGGATCAATGGAAAAAAGTTATTTTTAGTGATGAATCTAAGTTCAATTTGTTTAAAAGTGATGGTGTAAGTTACGTTAGAAGGCCTGCTAATAAAAGATTTGTTCAAAAATACACCTTGCCAACAGTTAAACATGGCGGAGGTGGTGTGATAGTATGGGGCTGTTTCTCGGGATATGGTATGGGTCCTCTATACCACATTGAAGGAAAAATGGATCGATTTAAATATATAGACATCCTTCAAAATGTTATGGAACCTTATTCTGATGAGTTCATGCCTTTAAAACATATTTTTCAGCATGATAATGACACAAAACATTCTTCGAAGTTGGTCAAAAAATGGTTCGAGGATTCAAAAATTAACGTAATGACTTCGCAGTCACCCGATTTAAATCCAATAGAAAACCTTTGGGAGATTTTCGACAGAAAGATTAGAAACAAAACGCATTCAAATATTGAAGATTTGTTTAAAGCTTTGCAGGGTGCCTGGTCTAATATTGATAATGAAATGATCACGAAATTATTAGAATCAATGCCGAAAAGATGTCGGGAAGTTATAAATACTGGTGGTTACTATACAAAATATTAAAAATGATCTGTTAATAATAATTCATTTTCTTAATTAATAAAAAAAAAGATTTTTTTAAGAGTAGTTGCTATCTTTATGTCCAGGTAAAAATAATAAATACTATAAAAAAAAAATTGAATTTACTGTTAAAATTTAATTTTTTACTATAATATATGTAGAGGATTGTTAAAGGTAGGAATTACATTTTTTAATTTTAAAAATATTGAATAGAATAAAAATAAAAGAGGATTATCAAAAGTTGCTATCTTTATGGCCAATACTGTTTATGGGTTATGTTCACAAAGAAGCAGTCTAAAATCACCACCTCACAAAGTCACTGGAAAATTATTATAAGATAACCTGCACCTTCAAAAAGCAGGAACTTCATTAATTATTTAATTTGTTTAGTAAATACTAATTTGTTAAATATTAATAAGGAAGGTAGATGTAATCTGTAGCTCTATTATGCTTTCAGCACACCTTAATACTTTGAGTCACTCTTTTCCCCGTATTTGTAAAAAAAATCATGCGTTTTACCTACCTGGCTCTTCCACAACATGTATTTAATATTTTCACAAATAGCTTTACATTTGGAAAATTATGGAAACGAATGTTTCTAACAATCCTTTGCTAGAGTGGCAACTAAATACACATTTTGTGTTGACAACTCTTTGTAACTCAAAGTAATATAAAAAATAGTAAAAATTGCTGTCAAAAATTAATATTACAAACAAACTGCAACAATAAAGTTTAAACGCGATACAAACAACACGAGATAACCACACGTAAACAATAAACAGTTACTGGTCTCATGAGTTTCGATTTTGTCCGCTTGGCATCACTTCATAGCCCTGTTGAGCCCAATAATCAAAGGGGAGTGAGAAATTATTTATTTTTCATTCATTGTGGAACGTAGACTTCATCAGAGACTTAAGGATGCCAACAATCGACCAAAAGAAAGCTCTTGAACTAACGACTATTAATAAGAAGACTCAAAATATTGACACCGTTCGAGTTAGTTTATTAGTGCATCAGTGTAAAAAGCAGAGTAACTGTGGTGTGTAGTGTAATTCTGTAATACCGGAATACTAGACTGAAAGAGAGTAACATCAATGAATGAATTCTTAGGCCCAGTTGCACAGTTACCGCTTAAGTATTAGTTTAGCTAAACCTTAAGCTTCAGCTTAAACCAAATACTTAAGTGTCAGATGTTGCACAGTCAAAAATAAAAAAATACTTAGCTAAGCCAACTGATATGGTAAATTAATCAAGTTCAAATTATCAAACCGATGCCTATAGACGGGAGTGCGGCGAGGGCGAATAAATAAATTAATGTATAACATTTCCTCATAATCATCATCATATTCCTCATTCACTTCAACCAAATTAATTTTATCCATTTTAATATGACAGATAACCAAAAATTTGCAGCAATCTGACAGCTTATTTTGGTTAAACAAAACAAATCTACCGCTTAAGTATTTTCCTATTTAAGCTTAAGTTTAAACCAAAAACTGAAACTGTGCAACAACTAAACCATAAACTAAAACTTAAGCCTAAATAAAAACTTAAGCGGTTACTGTGCAACTGGGCCTTAGTGTAGTTTACGTTAAGTTAATTTAAGGCTACCATATAGATAAATTACTGGTTAATCCAAAACGACTAGTTGTAATATACATAATAATAATAAAAAAGTATATGCGAAGTGTAAATTTTCACACATTTCAGAGTTTTATAGGTATTTAATAAGTGTAAGAAGCCAACAGAATGCTGGATGTGTAGGACAATATTTTTGCTATAATCACATCAAAATCAATGGTTTTCTGATATTTTTATTTGTTATTTGAGAGCTTTCATTTAATTTCTTTAAATCAGTGGCGTAGCCAAGGGGGGCTAAGGGGCTGTAGCCCCCCCTTTGGATAGTAAATACACACTCGCACGTATAACTATGAGGACATAATTTTCTATATCATTATAACAGTAAACTTCAAACCAAGAAAAATAGCAACAGCCAATTATTACCTATAGAATTGTATATCAATTTAAAATTTAAATATTGCCCAAAGATTTAGTTTGACAACGAAAATTCAAGAGTCAAAACCGTGTATTTCACGTGAAACCCAGGAAACCTCAGTTCTCGCATGTTTGATGTGTGTATATTTGTACCATATTTTGTATAGTGTAAAATAAAGCATAAATGAGAGTATCATTATACTCTCATTTATGCTGTTATATATTATATATTTATTATAGTTACATTACATTCTATTGTTATACACTTATATTTATTATCCTATTGTAGCTCCGATGGAGAATAAAACTTATTGGAAACTTGTCAGCTGATTTGATTAGTTTTCATTGCTGTCCGCAACCCGTACTTCTTTCATTAGTATCTACGGACACGACTACTCCACATTCAATCATAATTCTTTATATAAGGATAGTCTTAATGGCACTACCCTTTTTTACCAATCTCCTATGTCAAATAGGCTTTGAGAAAAGAACCTGGTATAAGCGTTTCACTTTTGTAAGAACACACTAAGAGGAAATTTTGTTTTGAATAGTTTCCGTCTTTGAAATTGTATGTCATGTTGGTATTAAAAAATGTCGATCCATTTGACATATGTCATAATGAAAAATGATATCTTAATTATAATGACCATAACCTAGAAACCTAAAGTCGGTTTTACAGTGTAAGGAATATTTTTAATTGACATTTAAAGTCAGTAATACACTATAAAAGTAACCAAAATAACTAGATCTAGTTTGTTCTTACAAAAGTGAACAGCTTATATACCCAATAGATTCTATATATAGTATGCTAATATCAGAGAGGGCGATTTATAAGTAAAAAGAAATTAAAAATTATTACAGAATTATTCGTTCAAAATAAAGTTTAAAATAGCACGCCTATGGCAAAAGTACCGTTGCATACTTATATTTGCCGGTCTCTAATAGTTAGATATAAATTTCTTTTGAAAAGAATAAATACATTTCATAATATAAAGTATGTGGTTTAATTTTATAAAAATAATGCATGTTTTGAAAAAAAAAAAAAAAAAAAATAGCTCCCCCTAGAGGAATTTCTAGCTACGCTACTAGTGATGTCTATTACTTATTAATTTATTTATTTCAGATTTTTAGTTTTATATAAGAAGCATGTAATCTGTTGAGGCTATATGTTCCGTTTGATTTCACTTTTGGCAATGAAACAGTTTCATAAATTCGGAATTATATGTATATTTTTTTACAGTTTTACTACCATCGGATAATCCAAAATGTCGAATAACTGAAGGTTGAATAATCAAGACTTTACTGAAATAATTTCTAACTAATTCTTTCTCGAATTGTAACATTAATTACATAAGAATTTAACTTATTAATAAAGTGTTGCATTAACATATGCGTTTCACAAAACACAATTTTATCTTCATCAAAAGCATTTTCTATCGTACATCTTGAAACACAGGGGGCAGCAGCTGACAGTTCATATCCTCTTCCAGTTTGATCTGTGTAGTTAATAACCAGTAAAAAATCACTAGCAACCTTCTGTGCCCCAAAATAAACAGCTGAATATATTTGTGTTTTCTCAAAATATTTACAAAAAATTATAAATATTTCTTCATTATGAAAAGTTATATAAAAATACAAAGATTTGTATGGCTTCCAATTATCTATGTATTCTTTGTGTTTAGCTTCAAAATGGTCTTTAAATTCTGATGCTTTGCCATTCCAACCACAGTCCAAGAAATATACAGCACATGGACGCAAAGAAAATTCACATGATTTTTCATGTTGGTTAATTTTTGTGGATTCAAATTCCTTGTCACAACCTGTGTTTCTACAAGGATACATGTAGGCAGATGCTAATTTTTCTAATGTGTAGTTTCTATCTGATACGAAATTTTGTTTGCAGAGTGGACAAATTTTGTTGGAGATGTCGTCTTTACATTTTCTGCATACACTATGTCCACCTTTACACAAGGCAACCTCTTCTACCATGTATTCCATACAAACTGGGCATTCTAGCTCCTTCAGTGCTGCCAATAATTTGTCCATTTTGTCACTGCAATAAGAAATATTTAATAATTATAACTGAAACTCTTTTAATATGAATACATAAATATACAGCGTGTATAAAAATAAGAGGAATACGATTTTTTTTTTCGTAAACGCGATGTGTGAGCAATTTGAAAAAAAATTGACAACCAAAGTTTACCCAAAGAATCTAGTGGTGTATTCAGGGGGGGGGGGGAGGGGCAGTAAAATGAAAGTTTAAAAAATTTAAAATATTCATACTGTAAAATCACGACGTTGTACAAGGTGTCTCAAAAGAAATTTTATATTTAGTGGATCGATTAAAAAAAAGTAAGCCGTATATAGAAAAAATGTTTATTAATTATTAAAATACACTTTTTGGGGATTTATTTCTTAAAAATAATATCGTCTAAATGTAGACCCTCGCGTTCTCGGCACTCATTTAATCGAACAGTAAAATTACTTATGACGTCTCGGCAGGTGGACTCAGGGATGGCTGCCATTTCGTGACGGATATTTTCTTTCAAATGCGCCAGTGAAGTCGGTTTATTGGCGTAAACTTTAGATTTAAGATAACCCCATAGGAAAAAGTCCATAGGGGTTAAATCTGGACTGCGTGGAGGCCAATTTATGTCACCTCTCCGGGAGATAAATTTGCCTGAGAAAATTTCACGAACACGTGGCAGAGACATATTATTGGACGTGTGTGAAGTTGCTCCGTCCTGTTGGAACCATGTTCTTTGGTTATAGCCAGGGAAGTTTTGCAGTTCAGATACCAAGAAGTTGTCTAACATCTCCACATAACGCTCTGAATTAACTGTAACTGCACGCCCCATTTCGTCTTCAAAAAAGTAAGGGCCGATAATTCCTCGCGCCAACATCCCAGCCCATACGGTCACTTTAGGCGAATGTAGGGGTTTATGATGTTTGCGTTTCGGATTCGTTGCACTCCAGTAGCGGCAGTTCTGCTTATTTACGGGGCCATTAAGATGAAAATGAGCTTCATCCGAAAACAAAAGGTTGGTAAACGTTGAAAATCGCTCAAGCACCTGATTTACGAAATTAAGCCTCTGACTGGCATCTTGGGGCTTTAATTCTTGCACCAATTGAATTTTGTAGGGGTGCAGCTTTAGGTCTTTGTGCATAATGCGATGTAATGATGATATATGCACATTTAAAGCACTTGCGCGCTTCCGAATTGAAAGGTTCGGGTCGTCACGAACAGACTGATTAACATTCTCCACGTTTTCTACCGTTCTTGATGACCTAGGTCGCCCGGATTTTGATTTATCCAGCGTTGTACCAGTCTCTTCAAACTTTTTAACCCAATGTCGAATGAGAGGAATGCTTGGCGCATCATTTAAGTGGCGAAAACCTCGAATACTGCAGAATTTTCTACGCGTTACAGTCGCCGAATCACCGTTTTTGTAAAACTCTCGCACGCGTAACGCGCGGTCTGCTCCCGAGAAACGCTCCATAGCGACTGAATTCCCAAGAGCCAGGCTACCGATTGACATAACCCCCGCGCCCCTCGGATACGTTGCGTTCACGCAGTAAGCTAAATAAATATAAAATTTCTTTTGAGAAATCTTGTACAACATATAGACTATTTTTTATTAGGATCAATGTAAAATGAATATTCCTATGGTTTCTGCGATTTTTGTTTTCGTAAATTTGATTAAAAAATCCTTTGATTGTAAAATTTTGTGGGTAACCCAATGATATTAGGTCGTCAATGATGAAATTTGTAAAAAAGAGGCAAAGTTGGTTGATAACTTACAAATATAAAGAATTATTTTATTCATCAAAGTATGCACCCATATTGTCTATACACTTTTGCCATTTACGCGGCAGGTTGTTCAGGCCGGTGGTATAAAATCCTGGCGAATGAGAGTTAGTGAATCCCTGGAACGTCAGTTTTACTGCATTGTCGGAATTAAACTGTTTTCCTATTAAAATGTTATCCAAATTGCGGAAGAAATGGTAGTCTGTGGAGGCTAGGTCTGGTGAGTATGGAGGATGATGAAGAAGTTCCAACTCTAATTCCCAGTCCCAGGACCGAAATCCACAATCTTCAAAATGTAGATAAAGTTGTTTTCGAAGCTTAGAACCGTCTTCTATAATCGTTGAATCATTTAAAAAATTATGCTTTTGGACTACCGAAAATTTTCGGACCTACATATTACTGTGAGCAAGTCTTTTCACATAGGAAATTAATGAAGAGTCAGTTAAGAAGTAATCTTACTGACCTGAAACTTGAGTGCTGCCTTAAGTTAAAAATTACTGAATATTCACCAAATATTGAAGTCTTATCGAACACTATTAAAAAATATATTATATTGTAATATACTGGCAAGTGCAATTTATAGGTATCACAATCTAAATGTATTAGTAAATATTAATTTATTGTAATACTTGATTATTTTAAAACAAATAAACAATATTTACGTTTTTTTCTTAAATATAGCATATATTTTTTAATGGCTCTTCCATGTTATTGTTTTTTTTTTCAATATAGATTTGGCTCTTTGTCACCGAAAGGTTGCCGACCCCTGGGCTATCGCATAAATTTAACTGCTCAACAGCTAACTAACGACGAGTGTTCGACAAAATTATCACGTGAACATTGCATGATTACTACTTCTTGATTTTGAACAGAGTATATATTTTTGTAGATTTGCCGTGGCTCCGTGGTATGACGATTGTCTACGGTGCACAGATATGCGAGTTCGAATCTCCTCATAAAGTCCCCTCGAAAGTTGAAAATAAAATTTGTTAACCACAACAGTAGTTACTTTTTAAATTACTTCATTGTTAACAATATTGGCATTTTTTAAAATTTTTTTTTTTTTTTCGTATTAATAAACATGTTTTTAAGATTGCCTACTCTTGATAAAGTGACATAATTATTTTTCAAGTGAAAATACATCATTTTCCAAATATGCTCCAACTAATTATATGAAGGGGAGCGTTGATCCTTTTTCCCCCTGGCACATCGACTAAAACATTCGCCCAGTCAAATGATAAAACTATTTTAAATAACTAATTACTCGATTCAGATAAGATAAAGTGGAAATCTGACTTCGGTATAACCTTCAGAATGTAATTTTAAAATGACACCTCAAACGTGAAATAGAGTAGAAATGGTAGAAATATAATAAAGAGAGTAGTTTTGGAGACAATCGCGCTCTTAAAATCGGTATTTGGTTTTATTTTGTAGATAAATGTGAATATCAATATCTTCTTAGGTATTTTTGAAATTATTATGTTTTACACACAAAAAGAACTGATATAAGTTGTACTGAACAACAGTGGCGTATTCAGCGGGGAGGGGGCACAAGCCCTCTGAAGGTCCAATGAAATGAAAATTTAACAAATTTATCATAATCGCACAGCAAGATAACTTATGCATATTTACATGTTATTTTTAGGTTTTCGTAGGTATAATCATGAAATGCTTATTCCGTCACATGAGTCTGTTCGTTCGGATCAAATTGTGGCCAAGCGTCTGATTTAGAGAACTGAATATAAGTTAGAGAAATATTTAGACTTCAAAAATATATCCCGCGAAAAATATAAATAAATATGTATTTATCCAAGAAAAAATCAAGTGAAAGTTTTTGATACATAGATTAACAATTAATTTTTTTTTTATAAACAGATAATGGAATTATTATTTGTTATAAACATCAATATCCAACAGCAGGGGTGTCGAACTGATTTGGGTCGCAGTCTATTTTACATACAAAATGATAAGCAGTGATGGAACTTTAAATATCCCGAAGGGTTTCTCGACATTTTTTTATAAACAGAAAAGGGGAAGAGTGTATATTTTACATTTTTAAACATATTTTTCCCTTAAATAAGCTCAAGTGATTTTGATTACCACTTCAGGGGCCACAAAAAATGAGGTTGAGGGCGGTATGTGGCCCGCGTGAGTCGAAATTTTATTCGGCCCTCCCCATGTCAAAATCCTAGTTGCGCCACTGGGTGCTAATAATCTTAGCAATTGAAGTATAAGCTGTTCACTTTTGTAAGAACACACAAGAACTGGTTATTTTGATTATTTTTATGGTGTGTTACTGACTTTAAATGACAATTAAAAATATTACCTTACGCTGTAAAACCGACTTTAGGTTGATAAGGTTATGATCATTATAATTAAGATATCATTTTTCATTATGACATATGTCAAATGGATCGACATTTAAAAAAAAAATTTATGTGAAGTGTGAATATTCACACATTTCAGGGTTTCGCAGGTATATAATAAGTGAAGGCGGTATGCTGAGTGTGTAGGACAAATTTTACTTTGTAGTAATCACGGCAAAATGAACGATATTTTTAAAATAATTTATCGTCTGTTAATCATATAATAAGACTGGTTATTAAATTTACGCTCTTAAAAATTAAATACAACATTTGTCAAAATATAACTAGAATTTTGACAAAATAATTTCAACATAATAAAATAGCAAAAAAAAATTCGCTCCGTACTCGAACTCGAAACCCTTCGTTTTCCAGCTTACGACACCAGTGCTCTAACCCATTAAGCTATCGCACGCCTTGCATGTGAGTGTCTTACAAATGGTATAACTTTTGTACTTTGTGAACCAAAAACCACAAAAAAAGCGTTATTTTCCGAAAATATAATCTGATTCCTGTTGTACTATTTCGGTTCACACCAATATACATTACTTAGAATTTTTTTAGATTTTTAGTTTAAACCATCTGGGCTACAGGGTGTGGGACAAATTTTTTTTTGCACAATTTTGGCAAAAATCGCATCAAAATAATTTATTTTGCAAAAATAAAAATTTGATCGTTAATCCACGTACTAAGGGCTTTCATTTGATACCCTACTCAGAATTTAAAAAAAATATTTTTGTTTTCGATGAGCACATATTTGTTTATATTTTTAGGGGGGGTATGTTTTTTAGATGTTTTAGTATTTTTCCTATGTGCGGGTCAAAGAGTTGTATAAGCATGCCAAATTTCAACTCTCTAGGTTTAGCCGTTTGGCTACAATTTTTACCGAACAGACAGACAGACAGACAGACGACAAAATGACGGTATAAGGGTTTTTTGGTCATACCTACAAAACCCTAAAAAGTGACATTTTTTAATACCAACATGACATACAGCTTCAAAGGTGCAAACTATTGAAAACACAATTCCCTCTTAGTTTGTTCTTACAAAAGTGAACTGCTTATACCCATAAATAAATAAATAAAAAAATAAATAAAAGTGTAAGAAATATTTTCTCACCTTGTGATTGTTTTAATTGTGATCTTAATGTAGTATTTCTCTCATAGTAACTTTATTTCTCAAATTAAGACTTCTCTCCTTGTTTATTTCAAATTTATTTTAATTCTGTGACTGCTTTGATCTATTTTACTACTGTGATATGCGCACTAGAGGTTATATTTGATAACAGAAGATATTTCTTATCATTTATTTGGGTTTTTTCTTCTCCGATTTGGTTCATGTTATCAATTTGTTATCAATATTTGTTTCAGGTTAATATAAAATTATTACGCATGTTTTGGAATAAAATATCACAACAAACATTTTTGTTTCTCGTATCGTCTACGCCAGTCCTTTCCAAGATCTATGAAGACAGATCTTTTAGCTGACACGGGTTGAAATTCTATACAGTTTGAAGCCGTCATGTCCTTACTCCGATATTTTTTATGTGTACATTTTTTACAATTTGACAGCAAATAGACTGCGGATGACTGGACAGATCAGTCGAAACATCTTGTAGCACAAATGTTTTTCAAATGTATTTTATGATTCAGCCAAAGGAGCAGGATATGATAACATCCTAGCAATTTTTATAATAAATTGTTCTGATTCATTAAATGCTCCACTAACTAAAATTTTGAATAAATCTCTAAGTGAAGGCTGCTTCCCAATGTATTGGAAGAAGGCAATTGTTGTTCCAATTTTTAGAAGCGGTGATCGAAATTTGTTAAATAACTACAGGGCAATTTCAAAGTTATGCATACCAGGTCTACAAGTATGAAATGCGGATTTTTTTTGAAAATAAAACACATTAAACTCAAAAGAACAGTAAAAGTGTATTTATTCAAAGTATGCTCCATTATAAGTTATACATTTTTCCCATCTTTCAGGCAATTTGTGAATACCTCACTAGTAGAACTCTTCCCCTTCCCCGCAAACCATTCATCTAGCCATTATTTCACATTTTCATATGAACAAAAGTGCTGCTCGGCAAGTGCGTGACCCATCGATGCGAACAAGTGGTAATCTGAAGGGGCCAAGTCTGGTGATTAAGCGGCATGGGGTAGCACTTCCCACTTGAGTGCCTCCAATGTGTTGCAAACTGCTTTTGCTTCATGTGATGGAGCGTTATCGTGAAGAAAGATTACCTTGTGCTGTCTTCTTTCGTATTCTGGTTGTTTGAGCAGCGAATGGTTCAATTCGATCCGTTGTTGTTGGTAGCGTTGGGTATTAACTATTTCACCAGGTTTTAACAATTCATAGTAAACCACACCCTTTTGGTCCCACCAATTACAGAGCATTGTCTTTTTGCCAAAGCGATTCGGTCTTTCAGTTGATGTGGATGGTGAGCCTGGGTTCACCCATGATTTTTTGCGTTTGGGATTTTCAAAATAAATCCATTTTTCATCGCCAGTAATGATACGATGCAAAAAAGGCTTTCTTTTGTATCGTGCAAGCAAAATTTCAAGTGTTTTTGCGTTTTTCCATCTGCCTCTCATTCAATGCATGTGGAACCCATCTGCCGACTTTCTGGATCTTACCCATCTCTCGTAGGCGATTGGAAACAGCTTGTTGACTAACGCCTAACTGCTCTGCTAGTTGTTTTTGTGATTGACTATCGTCTTCCTGTAGCAATGTTTCCAATTTTGTATATTCATATTTTTTTGGAGATTTTCCATGTTCTTTGTCTGTAAGATCAAAATCACCACTTTTGAAACGCCGAAACCATCGTTCACACGTATCTTGCGATGGAGCATATTCACCATAAGCTTCTCGAAGCAGTCGGTATGATTCAGCAGCAGTTTTTTTCAAATGAAAACAAAACAGTAGTACTGTCCACGAATGCTCTTTATTTGGCACAAAATTTGACATTTTTAACACAGTAAAACAAAACTATATGATCACTTTTCAAATTATAACCTATACGCATTTGACACTTAATGATAACTTAACAAAACGCCATATGTGTTGAAACTTTGAACTATACACTCTGTTTCCGCGGCAAGTTTGAAAAAAATCCGCATTTCATACTTGTAGACCTGGTATTTGAAAAATTATGATGTCCCAGCAAACATTCAACCATCGGCCGAATGCCGGCAAACTGCTTTTTCTGTTGGTAAATTGC
This sequence comes from Liopterus haemorrhoidalis, assembly GCA_963971575.1. Lineage (NCBI taxonomy): Eukaryota > Metazoa > Arthropoda > Insecta > Coleoptera > Dytiscidae > Liopterus > Liopterus haemorrhoidalis. The sequence goes on from OZ020621.1 coordinate 35,443,595, forward strand.
TGGCACTAAAAGTTTGTGTAACGCCAGTATTAATAATATACTTCACATTTGTATTTCGCACTCCTCCTATACGAAGTACTTTACCAGCATTTTATGAGCACTTCTTATTTTTGTTATTATGTTACATTTATTTTTGTTTAACCATCGTTGAATAAATTTATTCAACGAATATAGTTGACAATATCGCATCATTCTATTGACAGCAACGTTAATTTCTTCATTAATACTTTAATCCGAGGCGATATTGTCAACTTTATTTGTCAAATAAATTTATTCAACGATAGTGAAATGGCCAAATGAGTATTTATTTTGCACCTAACCATTAATTTATTTTAATACTGGGTAAGTATAAGGTAAATATACATATGTTATATTTGAAATACTAGAGAGTGGGTATAATATAAGCACTGGTCCGTCAGAAATAAATCTTGCAACTAATGCGATTATTTGGCACTTTACCGCTGCTGGGCCGGTGATTGATACACCAATGTTCGAGCTAACGGCCACGGGGCACCGGGGTACTGGCCCATTACTTTCAATGCCGGGGAGTATGTGCTTCAACAGTACTAGCCTGTATAAAAATGTTTGCTGGGGTACTACTAAATTTTGTAGGGAAAATGATTAACGTCAACCAACATGGCTTTTTTCCGCACAGATCTGTTGATACAAACCTGACAATTTATATTGATTTCATTCTCAAGTCGATGGATGATGGAGTGTAAGTCAATGCCAGTTATACAGATTTCAGTAAAACATTTGATAAAATTGATCACAATATCTTACTATCTAAACTTGCTGTCGCTGGCATAAATGGTCGCCTTTTTCAAAGGTTCAAATCTTACTTGAGTGATCGTGAACAGTGTGTCGTAACCAAAGGATTCACTTCAAGATTTGTAAAGATTAGTTCTGGTATTCCACAGGGGTCTCATTTAGGACCTCTGCTTTTTATAATTTTTATAAATGACATTTCTGAGTGTTTTTTAAATTCTAATTTGGTAATGTTTGCTGATAATTTGAAGTTATTCTTAGAAGTTAGAACCACAAATGATTGTATCAGTATTCAACGTGATGTTGACAAATTACAGGAATATTGTTTCAAAAATAAGTTATGAAAGTTAAGTATCAACTGTAACGATGTTGTATACGGATTTAGCACTGCTTGGGTTGATTTTTTTAGCATCCCCTTACACCAATCAACACGAGCCTTTTTTTTGAGCTTCGGTCAAATTATGCGGAATCCATCGGGAACAGATCTTTTTCACAGCTAAACGTTCATGCAAAATCGAATGAATTGCAGTCTGTGATATGCCAAAGGATGTCTCAATCTCACGTTAAGTCACATGCCGATCGTCTTCATCATTTCGATCACAGTATTGATGTTTTTTTGAATCATAACGGATTTTGGTCGACCTTACGAGATTCATCACTGACGGAAACACGACCACGACGAAATTCTGCAAACCAAAACAATCTTTTCTGATGGTGCTTCATTACCAAAAGTTGAACGAAGGGAATCTATGCATTGTTGTTGAGTTATGCCTTTACTAAAATCGTAAAAAATCTTCCAACGAAAACCTTGACGAGTATAATCCATTTTTTCACAAACATTTTTTTTTTAATGCTCACTGTCAACAAACCAGTCGGTCAATTTATAAGCTGCCACTGATTTCATTATAACAAATGTCAAATTTTACGAATATGATAATGACAAATTTCAATATTGCCATCTAGTGGTCGTTTGTAAAAACATAAAAGGTAACCGTCGTATTAGTATTGTATGAAAATACTCTAGAAAAATAAAAATGTAATCCTATCTATCGTATTTTCCAAGTACTGGACTTAACGCTTCAGTAGTTTCAGTCTTTATATGTAACTAAAGCTTAATTGAAATTTAGAATTCCCGATTAAATTTTAGCGATATTAAAATGATCAATTTAATCGAATCATGCTCCTCTATTCCTATATAGCGTTCCAATTACGAAAATGAAGTGTACTCTATATTTGTAATGGTGCACGCTTCTGTAACTTTAATTGACTTTCAGAAGATTATTTCATATATTCATTTTAATTAAAGTTTCATCAAAACGTTTTCAAATGATTTTAAATTTTATAAAGCGTTAGTTATGCTCATGTACTCTTCTAGCGTTAAATGTCTCGTTAACCGCATTAAGTGTAAAATTGTTTAATGGCTAATAGTTAAGAAAAGGTTCAGAAGATATCGATATCGAGATATCGATAGTTCACATCGATGAAAACATCGAATTTATTACATCGATATTGGAAAAATAACGAACAAAAAAGTCGATCGATATTTCTGTTAATACTTTGTTATTAATTTATATCAGGTCATCAAGGATGAAATTTGTATTTAATATTATATTGCCAACTTTAACAGCTTATTATTTGACATTGGCTTAATATTTTACCGTTCTATTTTTTGGTTGGAAAGTTACACATCTCGCATGTTTAAAGAAATCATTCTATGCTCTAAAAAATATCATAAACTAAAAAAAAAAAATGTCGGAAATGGAACGGTCGAAAATTCGCACTATTGTGAAGTATGAGTTCTTACGTAGAACTACGGTATCGCAGACCGCGCGAAAATTTAATAGTGTATTCAGTTCTAGTGTTACTATGCAGCAGACAATATCAAATTGGTTCGCCAAATTTCGTACAGGTAACTAAAAGAAAAAAAAAAAAAATGGCTCATCGATCACAGCAGAAATATACTGCATTTAACTAGACGAAATGATGCAAAAACAAAAGAAAAACAACCTAGATTGGTCAACAGATCGACACCTATCTTATTGCATGATAACGCTAGACCACATACTGCACAAATGACAGTGGCAAAACTACAGGAATTGGAGTTGGAACTTCTTCATTATCCTCTATACTCACCAGATATAGCCCCCACTGACTACCACTTCTTCCGCAATTTGGACAATTTTTTAATAGAAAAACAGTTTAATTCCGAGAATGCTGTAAAACTGGCCTTCTAGGAATTCATTGACTCTCGTCCGCCAGTGTTTTATACCACCGGACTGAACAACCTGCCGCTTTAATGGCGAAAGTGTATAGACAATATGGATGCATACTTTGATGAATAAAATAATTCCTTATATTTGTAAGTTATCAACCAACTTTGCCTTTTTTTTACAAATTTCATCCTTGATGACCTAATATTTATATCAATACCAACGAAATTCGAAGAAATCCATTATTTAAGAGTACAATTTTTTTTTCCAGTAAATTTTGTTTTGTATTAGCGGAAGTACCCGTGCTTCGCTACGGCATTTCACTAGTTTAATTACAAGAAAGTAGAATATAACGCTCACAACGTTTAAGTTAAATATTTAAAACAATTATTTTACAAACAACTTAATAATCTTTATTGGTGGTTTCATCACAGAGAATGTTTACAGAAAGTCAAAGAATGAAAAAATAATTAAAAAAATACAGTGAGTCAAATAAATAAAATAATATCGTACAATACAAATAACATATTAAAAAAAATTAAGTGTGAATTTTCACACATTTCAGGGTTTCGCAGGTATTTATTAACTATGTGATGATTATTTGGGATGCCAAAACAAATTTTATGTCAAAATATTTTTTTACGAATTTTAATTCGAATGCCTAATACCATTATTTAAGTTTCTAAATATGTGCAGTATTTTTTTATGTAGCAAGGTTCATTAAGATTTTGAAAATTGCGCCTATGGCTTCCATTGGTTGCTTAAATCATAAGCCCCGCCCTCTGATACCTTCAAATATAGAATTAAATTATAATTTCAAAACTTCCCACTGGTTATTAAATTTACGCTTTTAAAAATTAAATGCAACATTTACTAAAATATAACTAGAATTTTGACAAAATAATTTAAGCAAAATAAAAATGCAAAAAAACTGAAAAAATAAAAATTGACGGGATTCGAACACAGTTTCTTACAGTAGTTTCAACTCACTAAGCGACAATGCTACCACTGTGCTATACAGGAACACTCGTTTAGTATGTTAAATAGCGGATTAAATATATTACATATTTTACTTAAAAACACAAAAAATGCGTTATTTTCCGAAAACATAATCTGATCAAAAATTTCTGTTGTACTATTCCGGTTCACACCAATGTACATTACTGAGAATTTTTTCAGATTTTTAGTTTAAACCATCTGGGCTACAGGGTGTGTGACAAAAAATTTTTTGCACAATTTTGGCAAAAATCGCCTCAAAATAATTTATTTTGCAAAAATAAAATTTTGATTGGTAATCCACGTACCAAGGGCTTTCATTTGATACCCTACACAGAATTGTAAAAAACATATTATTTTTTTTCGATGAGGATATATTTGTTTATATTTTTAGGAGGATATGTTTTTTAGATGTTTTAGTATTTTTCCTTTGTGCGAGTCAAAGAGTTGTATAAGCATGCCAAATTTCAACTCTCTAGGTTTAGCCGTTTGGCTACAATTTTTACCGATCAGACAGACAGACAGACAGACGACAAAATGACGGTATAAGGGTTTTTTGGTCATACCTACAAAACCCTAAAAATGGTTTAAAAATTGAATTAAAAAATGTTTAGAATAATTTAAAATAAATACAATACATAGGTAAATTTACAAATATACATCAATACACAACGACAAATATGTCAAACTTGTCTAGACAGCGTTCACGAGATCATTAAAGTTATTGGATAGGTAGTCGTCAATAGAATAAAATGCTTTAGCAATAAGATACTTCTTCATACTTGTTTGAAAAATGATAGCTGTTTTTTGTCTGAGGTTGATGGGAAAAACATTAAAAAATTTTATAGCGTAATAATTGTTGGTATTTCTAGATTTTGTTAGTCGAGTAAAATCAGGACGTATATTATTTTTATTTCGCATATTATGATCATGCATCTCCGCATGAAGGTGATAATCTTCGAACTGGCGTTGAGCATGTATCAAGCACTGTTAAATATGCAAAGAAAAAGATACATATAAAATATACAAGAAAATGTTAATATGTTAAGCGAAATATATTGTTGTCTACAGTCTTCTCTGTAGTCGATCCTGCTAATGACACTCTCTATATTGTAGAGCAAATAGTCTGTTCGCTTGAGGAGCGTGACCCCAACCCAGTATTGCATAACATAGGTGGGGATGAACGAATGAAAAATAAATAATTTTCAAAATATTGGGTGATAAACACTTCTGTAAGTTACGTAAACAGTACATGCTCTTCCCAGTTTAATTTATTATTGATTTTGTAATGTCTTCCGGCAATATGTTTAAAGTAAGAATAATTTCCTCTGTTTTCGTTTCATTCGTAGTTAATTTATTTGCATAAAACCAGTTTGTACATGAAGTTTTAGTAATATAATTTATCGCAGTCAAATTTGTAATAGAAGGGACAAATTTAAAACGGTCGTGTCATCTGCAAATATTTTTTTTTCTGTATTGCATTATTTGTAAAAGGAATCTTAATACTTACATAATTTTACATACGTATGTATGTATGCCTACATATTTAAATTTTAACAAAAAAATCTGCGTTTATTTTTGTGATGTTTGGTTTTCTAAAAAGCATTTTTCAATAATTTTTTCCACATGTAGCAATGCAAAATCTGTTTTAGTCTCTTTGAAATTTTGATTAAACGTGAAAAAATGCTGAATTGTTTCAACTGCTGAAAATAAATCCTTTCACTTTGTCGTTGTTTATTTCTAAATCCAAATTCGGATCTGACCCAGCTTAAATTTCATCTGCCGTCATATCCCCCTCCGTTACGAAAAATTTCGAAAAATTTAAATCATATATTTTTTTTTCGCCATATCGACGTCGATGACGTACCTTCAACTCGTAGTTAACTACTGAATGAAGACGTTTATCGCCTTGCCTTTTCATAAAGTGGGGAACAGAATGCAACGAATTCTACGGCGCGTTGACGGCGTTTGGACGGCGCTATCTGTCAGAGGAAAGTTAAAACCAAACTGTCGTACGCAAGTGCACAGAATGTGTAACGTCCTAGCGGCGTTCCAACGCCGTTGATACTGAATGTTCGTCAACATCCAACTTTTGACGCCGTTGAACGTTGACGTAGAACACCTAACCTCAGTTTTTACTGAATGGTAAAGTGTTTGTATGTATAAATAACTTGCATATAACATAAATAACATCCCACACAAGTCTTCATCATCCATTATAATTTTAATAAAAGAAAGCGCACGTATAAACACAGATATAGGTTGTCACGTGACACTTTGACGGCATAAAAATTATTGCATTGTGTGCAGGCGAAAATTCAACGCCGTTCTCAACGGCCCTAACGCAACGCCGTCGCAAATGACGGCGCGCTTACGGCGTAGCGCGCTGTGCATTCTGTTCCAGGCTTAACTCAACTCGATTGCCTTAACCAATTCGGTACTTCCCCGGCGTATTCGTGTTAGACAGTGGTGATACATAATAGATAATTTGACCCAAATTTCAAGTCATTTTTCATCGTTATATTAATTTCGTCGTAATATCTGATGTCGTTAGAAGCGATAAGTCTCACGTATAAAAAGATATGTCACAACTTAAGAAATTTAAAGTTCCATTTCGATCCGCTTAAAGGTTTGAAATAGCCTATATGTATCAATTCAATTCTACATTTTGTGAAAATTTACAGTCCAAAAGTTTCTTGAAATTCAATAAATATTTTTAAGATTATTTTTATACACCTTTATGAGAATGTCTGCATTTTATTAGTACAAATTCAAATACTCAAGAACAAAAATTAAATTCTTTTTAAAAGTGTAATACTGACTATGAACTTTAAGAAACTTGTCTGCTGTTATTAAAAAAGTTTCAAATTGTAATAATCTAAAAACTGAGGTTTTAAAAGTTTTATTATACATATTTAACGTAGTACGTACAACGAATATCACTTATAAACTGAATCTCTACGAATATCTCTAACTTTTCTTTACAATATCTATTATACGCGCGAAGGCCTAGAAAACGATTTTTTTGCGAAAAACTTAAATAACGAAAAATAAATATCTCGCGTAAAAACAGGAGGAAAAAACGCGAATGTGAAATCCGTAAATGTCAAACCTCTGAATTTCAAGAGTCGGCTGTGATAAATTAAACATTCTTTGAAAATTATTATATTTTTTCTTTAACGCAGTGTATAACCCCGAGGTTACAAGTTTTTTATACAAAACTAGCATTCTGAAATAAAACTAGTAACATTCTATACATTAAAATTTGCACTAAATTTTTTCTATCTAATTATATATTTTTAATTGTAGAAACAATTATCGCTCAATAACTTTATAATAGATATTATCTGTCTCATTTTGTAATACGGAACTAACAGGAGAAGTTCATTTTTTATGTTGTATATTGACAATACATTTATAATATTAGCATAGTATTGGTTCACACAGATACGCCAAAGTCTGTTTATACCACAACAGTCACCAAAGTAACCAGATCTAGTTTCGTATTACAAATTGAGACGGATCATATCACACATCAATATTCTATAATTTTTTAAAAGTACGGTGGTTGCCTCTTATGTTTCGGCATTGTGCTGACCTAGTGCTTCCATCTGGCAACTCACGCTTCTATCGTAAAGTTTGACATTTTGGACGCTATACGTCCTCAGAACGTTTTGACGTACGAGCGATATTTGTGTTGTTTACAGTAGCTTGAAAAAATTCATTTCGGTTAAAAATGGAATTAAATCGTAACATTTTCGAGCGATTATTTTTTACAACTTTCGACATGGATTAACCCAACAACAGTGCATCGATGAACTTAATTTGACTTTTGACGATGAAGCACCATCAAGGATTACTGTTTATCGGTGGTTTGCATACTTCAATCGTGGCGGTAGTTCGCTTAAGGGCGAATTTCGTGAAGGTCAAAATCGGTTGCTGTTCCGGAAAATATTGATGTTATGCATGAAGTGATACTGCAAGATCGTCATGTGGCTTATCGTGAGATTGAGGTATCCTTGGGCATTAGTGGGACCAGCATACATTCACTATTACATGAACATTTGGCCGTCAGAAAGATTTGTTCGCGTTGGATCCCACATAATTTGACAATCGGAGTGGAAAATGCCTCAATCGGAGTGGAAAAAGTGCTTCGAAAATTGGTTCAAAATCATGCAAAAGTGTATTGATCTTCATGGAGAATATTTTGAAAAGCAATAAAGCCACGTTTGTTGATAAATAATTGTTATTAATTTCAAATCCCGAAGTATAAAATTTTGTAAAACAATTCATATTACTCATGAAGGTTTTCGTTGGATGTTTTTTTACGATTTTAGTAAAGGCCTAACAACAATGTATAGATTCGCTTCGTTCAACTTTTGGTAATGAGCACCATCAGAAAAGACTGTTTACAATTGGTTTGCAAAATTTCGTCGAGGTCGTGCGTCCGTCAGTGAAGATCGACCAAAATCGGTTGTGATTCAAAAAAACATCAATGCTGTGCGCAAAATGATTGAAGAAGATCAGCTTGTGACTTACCGTGAGATAGAGGCATCCTTTGGCATATCGCAGACTGCAATACATTCGATTTTGCATGAACATTTAGCTGTGAAAAAGATGTACAATTGATACTTTCAATTATAACTTAAGATTGTCAGCAAACATTAGAAAATTTGAACTTACCTAACATTTAGTGATATCATGAACAAAAATGTTAAATAACAAAAGACCCAAATTTGAACCTTGCGGTACCCCTGTTTTACAACATTAACATATTTCGAGGTTAAACCATTTACAACCACACACTGTTCACGATTAGATAAGTAAGATTTGAACAAATTCAGGAGAAATTGAATGAAAATTGAACACCTGTTGACCAGTGTGAAGATCTCATTAAAAGTGAAAACAAGAGCTAATCGATAGGTATACGGGATACATGGAAAGACTTAAGCAAAACTGCGACCTAAAAGTTATGGACTACATGAAAAATACACATGTATACTAGTGGTTTCCGTACGAATAAATAAAGGAAATTAAAAACATTGCACATTTCATAAAAATTCCTATTTAAATTCGCGATTCAAAGTGAAAATTAAAAATCTGGGATTCTCTTTGTATTGAAAATCCAATATTGGCTGTCAACAAATTTTAAAAAATCACTAGTCCCCAAATACCATTCAGGTCATACCACTAATGGAACAGGAGATAATGGTTCAATAAATCATTTGCTATCGTTCAGAAGTGAAGCTGTTACTCGATTTAGAGATCTTGTTCATCAAATTTTAACTCCATTTAATTACTTTTTCATTTCATGAAAATTGTACATGCTCTTAATGAAATAACAACGTTTATGTGCGTTTTTTGTTCAAATGTTGTCTAAATCAGTGCTTCTAAACAAAAAACTTACAGCGGACTGCGTAAAAAATCTAATTTTTTACACGGGCTAGTAAAAATAATAATACACTCGTATTTAACAAGCATATATACTTAGGGATATGCAATACTGAGAAAGTATCGATATTTTGGTATCGATAATATCGAATAAAAAGTATCGATACCGGTATCTTATCGAAACAAGAAATCGATATTTTCAAGTATCGAAAGGAAAAATGAATATATTTTCTTTAAAACGTAAAAACCATTTTATTCTTATAATAACAATTTAATTGTTTTACAATAATAAATAGATTAAAGTATAAAGGCTATTCCAAACGTTTAGGCGGAACTAAATGGGAAGTTCTTTTAGGTTGTCACGAATCACGAGAACGGACCATGCTTGGGTTATTTCATTTTTTAGGTTGGTATGTGAAAATTTTAAATTCCAACAGTGAAACTGTTCTGTGAGTGAAACCATGGAAATCATGGAACCATGGAATATGGAAAAAATACTTTTTTACATATTTTGCAGACAAAACAAATAAATAAATGGGAAATTTTTATTAAGAATAACAAAAAATTAAAATGCAATGAAAAGAACATTTTATAATGACAGTTAATTTAATCTAGAATTTGCAATATGAGTATGATTTACAAAGCTTAAACAAAATGATCAAAAGTCCGAATTAATAGATAAAAATTACTAGATTTTAAAATCTAGTTCCGCATAAATGTTTAGGATAGCCTATATATGCTGTTCACCTTTGTAAAAAGAAACTAAGAGGAAATTTTGATTTCAGTAGTTTGCACCTTTGAAATTTCACTTCAGGTTGGTATTAAAAAATCAGCTGTGGCCACCAAAGGACCGACCGCCTTCATAAAGTACTTATATAAATTACATTCTAGCAGCAGAGTAGAAATAACTTGGCCTAATATTTTCTAACAGAGATATTATTTATCATGATCATGAAAACGTTACATATAAATATGAAAAAATTGAGACTTTATTCGAAATTTATTGTTTTATCAAAAAACGTCTCAATTAAAAATAATTAGTTATTGCTTTTATAGCAACTTTTGTTCAATAAAATTTTCGAAATATTTTTCTGTTGTGAAATATTCACAAAAATCTTAAAATCGATACGAGTAAACTCCCATTTTTAGTCAACTGATTTTTACCAAAAGTTGATCAACTCGTGCCATTGATGGCAGAAGCTTAAATATGAAGTTTCATTAAAATCCTTTCAGCCGAATTTGCTCTACACGTGTACACAGACAGACAGACAGACGGACGGACAGACAGACAGACAGACAGACGGACGGACGGACAGACAGACCGACCGACATCAAGCTAAAAATAGTCAAAACGTTATGTAGGGACCTCAATTCGTGGGGATCCATCGAAATCTCGAAATGTCAAAATCGGAATGATCACAATACCTCCCTTATATATGTTGGCGGTCGGTAAAAGTGGTAAAGCAATGGCGCCTATAGATCTGAGTGATTGTTTAAAATATAATTAAACACTTTATTCTTCTTCATTGCAAGCACCGAGAAAAAGCATTTTAGTAAGCCTTTTGCCCAGAAGCCTATTTCTGTCTGCATACAGTGCCTCCTGCTTTCGAAAACACAAGAATTTCTGAGCAATTTTATATAAGTTTTTTTTTTTTCTTTTTCCTCGGGGAAATCTTTTATAGACACCATATTCAGGTAATGTCGGACTCTCCACAAAGTGGCATACCGACTAAAAACCCTGCTTGCCTCAACCCTGCCACGGAACTGTCGCAGTTGACTATTCTTCATGGCAGGTTGGCTAGATCTTCTTGCCTTCTCTCTTGGGTCTTCCTGTTTAGACAAAGTTTAAACAAGAAGACAAAATTTTAGACAAAGTTTAGAGTATCGGAAAACAGTTAATGCTGAATGGTATACCGTATTTTTCGGACCATAAGACGCAGCTTTTTACGCAGAAAAATCGTCTTAAAATTGGGGTGCGTCTTATGGTCCGAATGTATAGGTACGTTTAAAAATTGTGTGTTGTTAGTGTGGAATCAATTCAGAGCGCATAAAACAGAATCAACCAAGAAAATATAATAGAAATGAATACAGGATTAGCTGTTGTTTCTGGAGGACTTACAAGTCAGCGACAACCCATTGTCGATTTAATAAAGCATTTTCGAACCATTTAATAATTTTATGCAGGAAGAGTGGAGCAGATGAGTGATAAAGCCAAATCACGATGTTAGTAAAAAGACGTATGAAACGGACAATTTAGAAGTACCTGGGTAAAAAATTCTTGGGAAGCTGTAAAAGAAAAAACGATTTTAAAGTCTTTTAAGAAATGCGGTATAAGCAACGCATTGGATAGTATCGAAGATGACTTGGTTTTTGAAGAGATTGACAATAGTTCAGACGAAAATAATACGAACAGTAACATTAATGAGACGGGTGATGATAGTACAGAGAGTGAAGATGAACAGAATGTTGCTGGTACAAGTTATCGTAATAATAAATAGTTTTTCTAAAAATTGTCTCATAAATTTGGGGTGCGTCTTATCGTCCGGTGCGTCTTATGGTCCGAAAAATACGGTATAACAATTTGTTTGTCAGAAGTCATCAACAAAATCAGGAAAAACAATCAAAAACGTCGCATCATTCTTCATCATGACAATGCAAGCTCCCACCCAGCCCGTCAAACAATTAATTATTTGAAGAAGAAAAACATCGAATTAATGTCTCATTGCCGTATTCACCTGATTTATATCCTAACGACTTTTTTCCCCAATGTCAAACAAAAAATGCGTGAACAGCGATTTTCATCAGCTCAAGAAACTGTTGAAGTCTTCGAAAAGTGTATAAATCTTAAAGGCGAATATTTTGAAAAGCAATAAAACAGAATGTTACAAAAAAAAAATTCTTCCTTAGTTTTTGTAAAAACATCAAAGGTAACCCTCGTGGGCTACGGTTTTGTTATCTCGTTAGACTTTCAAAATTTAGGCTCCTAAGTAGCCCTCGTTTACAAGGTGCCTATGAAATTCTGAAAAATCTGTAAATTCACACTTCAAATCAATGTTTACTAAATATTTTGAAAGTTTGTACTGGTAGAAAAGAAGCGCGGTAGTTGAGAATCACTGATCAAAACTATTTAAAACATTTATGTGCATTTTGATTCGAAGGTTGTCTAAACTATTGAAAATAGATCCAAATTATCGTTAAATGTTTATGGACTTGGTGTAGAAATATTCAAACCTATAAAAACAGAGTACTAGTCGACTGAGCAACGAATGCAAGTAGACACTACGGTTTAGAACTAAACGCCAAAACAATCAACAATGACAAAAACGACAAAACTAACTACAACAAGCACAATTAACTCTTTAATTCAGGGCTGGCGGAGTGGCGGGTGTATTCTGTAAGAAATGCGTTAAAATTAGCGTCAGGTTAATATTTTTATTTTAACTCCATGTCTAACGTCATTATCCAAAAATGCTATTCTGTAAGAGCATTGTTAAGGTAAGCGTTAATACAATATTTGTTAACGCGAGGCGCTAACTCACCCTGTAGAGAGGCTAATATTAACTGCACGCGCATGCGCTGTTACGTTTAATTTTAACAGGAGTATTTATTTAGTCAAATGCCAAGAGAATCTTAACCTAATATTTCGGTGTTGAATTAAATATTTAGTGGCGAAATTTATTTTAAAAATGGAACAGAAATGTTTGGTCCTGTGATTCTCATTATAACTGGTTTCCACAGTGTATTAAATAAAAATATAACTTTATTCAACTTTTGTTTAGTCAATTTATATACTATATTGTATTATAACAGTTTATCTAATTTTTACCGACCGTCAACATATATAAGGGAGGTATTGTGATCATACCAATTTTGACGGTTCGAGATTTCGATGGATCTCCACGAATTGAGGTTCCTACATAACGTTTTGACTATTTTTAGCATGATGTTTGTCGGTCTGTCTGTCCGTCTGTCTGTCTGTCTGTCCGTCTGTGTACACGTGCAGAGCAAATTCTACTGAAAGGATTTATATTAAACTTCATATTTAAGCTTCTGCCATCAATGGCACGAGTTGATCAACTTTTGGTAAAAATCGGTTGAGTAAAAATGGGAGTTTACTCGTTTCGATTTTAAGAATTTTGTGAATATTTCACAACAAAAAATATTTCGAAAAAAATTATTGAACAAAAGTTGCTATAAAAGCAATAACTAATAACTTTTATTTGAGACGTTTTTTGATAAAACGAAAAATTTCGAATAATTTCTGCGTCTCAATATTTAAGTCTCAATATTTTCATACTTATATGTATCGTTCCATGGTCATGATAAATAATATCTCTGTTAGAAAATATTAGGCCTTCTACTCTGCTGCTATAATGTATTTTATACAAGTACTTTACGATGGCGGTCGGTCCTGTGGTGGCCACAGCTGATTTTTTAATAATATGTGAATTATATGTTCATTCTATTTTTAAAAAGGTGTTCGGTGATATTAATTATTAAATTTGATTTATTACGCTATTTCTACCCTGGAATAACACTGTTGTGATCGTCATTATCAATCTCATCAATTGTTTCTTCAACTAATACACCATTAAAATGTACTGCGATATTTTGAAACACGGCGGAGGCATAAGTGAAATTTTGTAGCTTTCAGAGGATTAATTATTACTAATTTTAAATTCTGTGTCTCAAAAAAAACCAAAACTGCTCTCCAATACTCCATTTACTTCCTTTCTATACAATTACTTGAACTTGCGTCTGGGTTACTTGTATAACAAAAATTATGAAGCGTCATTCTTATTTCTACTGTAAAGAATTCACTTTAAAAAGTAATAGAAAGTTGATTAATATTCCTACCGTCTTGTGTTTTATTAATTTTTTTTTTTTAAATAACATGACATTTACTTAAATAGGATCAGCCATTTTTGCAAACTAAACACTAGCGTTAACTTTTAAAGCCACCGTTTCGGTAGGCGCTTATTGTAAAACGTTAACTGGCTATTTTAACGCCACCGCGCTATAATATTAACACATATATGTTTAGCGAATAGCATTTAGGTTAAAAATGGTGTTAAAAAAATTAAGGTCAGTTTCTGACGCTAAGATTTTAACATCATGCTTAGAGAATAGACCCGTGGGTGTGCTAGCGGTGCGGTGGCACAGGGCCTCGCGCGGCGGATCCTCACCAAAACAGTTATCAATCGAAAAACATATGAGCAATTATGATTTAGAAAGTTGAAATCGTCGCAATTCAAGATTCTTCGATTATGAAAGTTCTGACGAGTCTGACGTAAGTGACAAGAAAGAACATTTAAAAATACATTTATTTTTAGGGTTTTGTAGGTATGACCAAAAAACCCTTATACCGTCATTTTGTCGTCTGTCTGTCTGTCTGTCTGTTCGGTAAAAATTGTAGCAAAACGGCTAAACCTAGAGAGTTGAAATTTGACATGCTTATACAACACTTTGACCCGCACTTAGGAAATATACTAAAACATCTAAAAAACATAACCCCTAAAAATATAAACAAACATATGCTCATCGAAAAAAAAAAATTTTTTTTTAAAATTCTGTGTAGGGTATCAAATCAAAGCCCTTGGTACGTGGATTAACGATCAAAATTTTATTTTAGAAAAATAAATTATTTTGGGACGATCTTTGCCAAAATTGTGCAAAAAAAAATTTGTCCCACACCCTGTAGCCCAGATGGTTTAAACTAAAAATCTGAAAAAAATTTAAGTAATGTACATTGGTGTGAACCGGAATAGTACAAGTACAGGAATTTTTGATCAGATTATGTTTTCGGAAAATAACGCATTTTTTGTGTTTTTAACTAAAATATGTAAAATATTTAATCCGCTATTTAACATTGTAAACGAGTGAACCTGCGTAGTTCAGTGGTAACGTTGTCGCTTCGTGAGTTGAAACTACTGTAAGAAACTACTGTTCGAATCCCGTCAATTTTTATTTTTTCTGTTTTTTTTTGCGTTTTTATTTTGTTTAAATTATTTTGTCAAAATTCTTGTTATATTTTGGCAAATTTTGCATTTAATTTTTAAAAGCGTAAATTTAATAACCAGTGGGAAGTGTTGAAATTATAATTTAATTCTATGTTTGAATGTATACGAAATTAGAGGGGCGGAGTTTATGACTTAAACAACTAATGGAAGCCGTAGGCTCAATTTTCAAAATATTAATGAAAAAGATTTTTACTTACTACATAAAAAAAATACTGCAAATATTTAGAAACCCAAATAATGGTATTAGGCATTCGAATTAAAATTAATAAAAAAATATTTTAACATTAAATTTGTTTTGGCATCCCTAATAATCATCATTCACTTACTAAATACCTGCGAAATGTGTGAAAATTCACACTTCACATAAATTTTTAATAGTTTATTTTCGTAGTTATAAGATTTCTTGTTAGTTATTTAGTTATTTATATTTTTGTTAATTAGGAAGTAGATTTAATTGGGATATTTAAGTCATACACATATTTTAGAATGTAAACAAGAGAAAATAATGTACTCCAATTCGAGGCCGAAAGGCAAGAATAAAGATATTATTGATTGATTGATTGAATAGATTTCGCAGTTAGTACAACTCCACATCACTAAATTCAGGAAAATATCGACTGAATTGATTTTCAGTGTTGCCAAATGCTGCACAATTTTATTTATTGCAAATTTTGGAAGCACTTGTACATCACCAGCAATGAGAACTTATGGGAGTTTCTAAAAACATTGAACATTTTTTATTCCGAACTTTTTCTTCCAGTTTTTCAGCTTGCTCATGAAAGTTCTCAAGGAATAAATGACTCCTGAAATCAGTACGCAACTTAATTCCTCCCCTAGTTGAGAACCCATGTATTATCCCATTCTTTCGAATCGTTCTTACATTGTTTCGATGGCGTGTTATAACTAAAATAAAGACCTTTTTGATATGGTTCAACAGATTATTTCCAAATTTTTTGTTGCTTCTCGCTTTCTGATGCAAATCTGATGTAAATTTCACTAATGTTGAATAATTTATCAGCACTTAAACTTTTTTAAACCACTGTAATAATAATGCGGAGGAGCCACTAAACTTTAGCAAAGTTTGTAAAATATGCGGTAATGTAAAATTGCTGGTGCTCATTTAAAATTTAACATATATGTTGGTTTAGAATAATTTTTGAAGTAATTAACTTCTTTGGAATTTATTATATATTAATACCACAATTTGGATGCGAGAAATATTGATGAACAAGGAACTTTATCTAAAATGAAGAAAAAAAAAGAGGAATCTGTATGTGGAAATTTCTCTGTCTCTCCCACACACCCTCTCTCGCCCACACACTCTCTCTCGCCCACACACTCTCTCTTTCTGACACACTTTCTTTCTCCCACATGCAGTGGCGTCGCTAGTGGGGGTCCGGGGGGGGGTCAGGCCCCTCCAAATGTGGCTTTGGACCCCAGTTGGCCCCCCAGAATTGGTTGGAAAAAAATATTTTTTAGAAGTGAGGACTTTTTTTTTTTAGGTCATCACTTGTATTTTCACGAGATCCTGCCCCCCCCCAAATTTAACTCAAAATTTTGTTGCCCCCCCCCAAATTTTAAGAACTAGCACCGCCCCTGGCCGCATGTAACGTTTTAAATGAAAATTTGTCTATGCCGACCGGCGTAGCGTAGTGGTAACACATGTGCTCTGCGTTGCTAAAGTCTCGGGTTCGAATCCAGTTCAGGCTTGGAAATTTTCTCAAATAAAAATTGTCCTTGCAATTACCGACCCATATCCATTTTGCCAGTGTTTTCTAAGATTTTTGAAAAGGTGCTATACAATCAAATTGTGCAATATTTTACCTGCAATAATTTATTCTCAAACAGTCAGTATGGTTTTCGGAGTAACAGGAGTACTATAGATGCAGTTATGGATTTTGTCACGTATGTCTCGGATGCTTTGGAATCTGGGAAATACTGCCTCAGCATTTTTCTTGATTTAAGCAAGGCTTTCGACTGTATATCTCACGATATTTTGCTAAGCAAACTATCTTTTTATGGTTTCGACGACATGAGCCGTGCCTTGCTTAAATCATATTTATCAAACCGTAAACAGCTTACCCAATTTAACAGTAGCACTTCCCAGTATCTTCCTTTGCATTTTGGAGTGCCTCAAGGTTCAGTTCTGGGACCGCTACTGTTCCTAATATTTGTAAACGACTTGCCTCTCTCTACAAACGCCAAAACAATTCTCTACGCTGACGATACAACAGTATTAGATTGTAAACATGATTTAGATTCTCTTGTTAAGGACAATGTCTCTCTGGTGAACAGTGTAAACTCTTGGTTTTCCTGTAATAAGCTAAGTCTAAATAAAGAAAAACTCAGTCTCTACTGCTGAGCACCAGGAGACATAATATTGCCAATCCCCCCTCCATAAAATTTCTTGGTATCCACGTTGATCCTGATCTTCGTTGGGATCAACACGTGGATATAATAAGCTGTAAACTACGCTCAACTGTGTATCTGATAAGGAATCTAAAGCCTGAAGTCAGCTCAGATGTTGTTTTAAAAGCCTATTTTCCCATCTTTCAGTCCCATCTAACCTATGGGTTAATAATCTGGGGACATTCACCTGCAGCAAACAGAATTTTTGCATTATAACGTAAAGTTGTAAGAATAATTGCCGGTGCTCCTTTCAGAGCGGATTGTCGAGATCTTTTTGTGAAACTCAAAATAATGTCTTTGCCTTCATTATTTATTTATCATTGTTTATTATTTATACGCAAAAATTTAACGAATTACAGTACATTTGGTGAGACACATGATCACAACACTCGCAGTAAAAATAATATCCGCGGTAAATTTTTGCGTCTAAATAAATCAAGAAATTGCTCAAATTATTTTGCTGTTAAATTATATAATCTCTTGCCTGAGGGACTCTGTACACTACCACTAGAAAAATTCAAATTTAAACTTAAGAACGTACTAACAAATAATCCAATCTATGTCATTGATGAGTTTGAAAATGTCAGCTTTGATTAAATTTTGTAAACATTGTATTATTGATATTATGTATATTTGACTGACTAAAAACATTTTTTGTAATTGTAATTTGGTCAATAAATATTATTATTATTATTATTATTATTATTATTATTATTATTATTATTATCATTATTGCCACAGCAGCAAAGGCCATCAAATTTAAAAAAAAAATGATTATTTTATAAACAAATTTAAAACTGTACGGTAATGTACAGCAGCCAACTTTATTAAAATAAGACAATATCGCATAAATTTCGATAACCATGATTACACAATAATATACAAGTAACAAACAGTCATTTTTTACCGACCGACAACATTATATAAGGGAGGTATTGTGATCATACTGATTTAGACATTTCGAGATTTCGATGGATCTCCACGAATTGAGGTCTCTACATAACGTTTTGACTATCTTTAGCATGATGTCTGTCGGTCTGTCTGTCCGTCCGTCTGTCCGTCCGTCCGTCTGTCTGCCCGTCTGTCTGTCTGTCTGTGTACAGGTGCAGAGCAAATTCGGCTGAAAGGATTTTTATGAAACTTCATATTTAAGCTTCTGCCATCAATGGCACAAGTTGATCAACTTTTGGTAAAAATCGTTTGAATAAAATGGGAGTTTACTCGTGTCGATTTTAAGATTTTTGCGAATATTTCACAACAGAAAAATATTTAGAAAAAATTTATTGAACAAAAGTTGCTATATAACAATAACTAACAACTTTTATTTGAGACATGTTTTGATAAAACGAAAAAAATTTTTTTTTTCGTCTGTCTATCTGTCCGTCCGTCCGTCCTTCTGTCTGTCTGTCTGTCTGTCTGTCTGTCTATCTATATGTCTGTCTGTCTGTCTGTGTACAAATAGCAAATTCGGCTAAAAGGATTTTTATGAAACTTCATATTTAAGCTTCTGCCATCAATGGCACGAGGTACGAGGCACGAAAGGAAGTATGACGAAAATAATAATAATAATAAAAAACAGGTATAGCCTCTAATTTAATTTTTGTAGAATTTTATTATCATTTTTAATCAAGTTTCCATTCTTCATTTAAAAATTCATCGACTCGGAAAAAAATTTAATATCATAAAATTATTAGAAGAATTAAATGCTTGTGTACGTAAAATTATAAAATCTCTTAGTAATTATACTTTATTAATTTCGTAATTAAACATTCGAATCAGTTTAAATTGCTTTTCGTTTTAATCTTCTAATTTTCAGGGAATAAACAGATAGGTAGACAGATCTAGAGACATGCAGAAAAACAAAATTTTTGATGTAGAACATATGACTGTCGTTTTGTTCCAGTATTGGGTCCTATGTTAAAAATGTGTCCCAAAAAAGTGTACACCAGACTTCCTTCTGTAGCGAGCCCGATACGTTACTTTACAACGCACCATTTATTGTCCACTAGGTAGCGAGCCTGTGATATACATATAAAGTCTGATCATAAACTGAAATGAGATTTCTGACTAAAGGTGTTCGGGTAGTAGGCGTGAGTGTTATCCAGGGTTCAACATTACGGTATATGAATTAAATGATATGTATTAGTGTACTAACCAACCGACTGATCAGGCATCTTGTAATTAGTCTGGATCTTAGCTGTTCACTTAAGTTCTGAAAGGTGAAGGTTTACACACGATAAGTAAGACGGTTTAAAATTAATGAATTTGATTTATTGAAAGTAATATTTACAAAGTTTGAAAGATTAAAATGTATTTAAAATAATGAATAAAATAAAACAAACAGAATCGAGTAGTCCACCAGAATGCCGACACAGTACCACTCGAATTAAACAGATTAAAAGTTAATGCTATGCAGTTCGCACACTGACTGATCTCCTCTTCAGAGAGATGTTTTTTTATAAGTAATTTTTAGGCATTTTGTGGAAAAAGGGTTTAGTGTTGTTCAAGGGGATGCTAGTGTTCAGAGTTATTAAGCAATAACTCTGAACAAATGTCTGCTTTAACAATGAATCATTTTAAAGTATATTTCACAAACGATGGCAATCCCTTTTAAAGAAATTCTCGCGACGGGTGTTTTGTGAAAGTTCTGCAGACTAAACGATTCGTTACACAATATTAAACAAATGAATCACATAGCCTGCTGCAACATCGCGGACTCAAGCCACAAGATGGCTGTGTCCGTTGTCCAAAGAGTACTCAAAGAACGAATAAAAATTATTATCAAAAGACTTTTTATTAAAACAATATTCTTAGGCATCCAGCATTCTGTTTGCTTCTTACACTTATAAATACCTACAAAACCTTGAATTATGTGCAAGTTTTTATTTACAATTTTTTTTGCTATTTATTGAGGAACTTTTTTTTGTCATTATTTGAATTTTAAAGGTCCTTTTTGACTTTTGGGCAGCTCAAAAATCATCTCTGCCCCAGTAAAACAATTCCAAGGCACCCACCCACGAAAAATCCTGGTTAGATTTCTGTATAGATAGAAGATGGGAATCCATTACTGCCCCTGTAAAACAATTTGGTCATTTAAGCCCCCCCCCCAAGAAAAACTCTTGGGTGGGCGCCGGATCTGTATAGATAGAAGATTAAAAATGATTTTAGATTTGTACCATTTTCTGATCAACCGCAGAACTGTGGTTAAACAAGTCACCCGCATTTTTCCAATTATCTATAATTGCTATAAGATATACTCGCCGATGTGAAAATATTAAATTGAAGTGCAGGCTGAATGTTGACGTTAACTATTTTTTTTTTTGCTCTTAATCTTAATCAAATATCATTGAAATAAATGGTGAGAATTTCTTAGAACAGTATATTACTGTCTCAGAGACCTTAGCTAGAAGTGTTTGATCCCTTATGGAATTAATTGGAAACTAATCCAGATTCAAGAATATGCTCCAGGGTAAACATCCCCCAGAGTATATTATATCAGCGTTATCGGCAATTACCTATGTATTTGTATATATCAAATACGAGGTCTACCTTTTAAGTTTTTACAAAAACTAAGAAAGAAAAACACTTTTTTTGGATCAAACTATTTTATTGCTTTTCAAAATATTCGCCTTTAAGATTTATACACTTTTGCATGCGTTCAAATCAATTCTCGAAACAATTTTTCCACTCTGAAGTTAGTATCTCAAAAGCATGGTTTTCGAAGATTCAACAGCTTCTTAAGGTGATGAAAATCGTTCTCCACGCATTTTTAGTTTGATATTGGGGAACAAAAAAAGTCGATAAGGGATAAAACAGGTGAATATGGGCAATGTGACATTAATTGGATGTTTTTCTCCTTCAAATAATCAATTGTTTGATATGCTGTGTGGGAGCTTGCATTGCCATGATAAAGAATGATGCGACGTTTTTGGTTATTTTTCCTGATTTTGTCGATGATTTCTGGCAAACAAAATGTTTTATACCATTCAGCATGAACTGTTCTTCGAACCTCTAAAGGAATGGTTGCGACATGTCCAGTACAACCGAAATAACAACCGATAATTTTTTTGGAAGTGCTTCGTGAACAAACAACTTTTATTTTGGAAAACCCAAACAGTGGATTGTTGCTTAGTTTCCAGTTCATATGAATAACAGGGGGGTGAAACTCTAATGGCAAA
Source organism: Liopterus haemorrhoidalis (assembly GCA_963971575.1). Classification (NCBI taxonomy): domain Eukaryota; kingdom Metazoa; phylum Arthropoda; class Insecta; order Coleoptera; family Dytiscidae; genus Liopterus; species Liopterus haemorrhoidalis. The sequence goes on from OZ020621.1 coordinate 35,465,567, forward strand.
ACGAAAATCATATTACGTTCCATAACCCAACACGAATTGCGCCCCAGTTGCTGCCAGTCGCTATAGCTACGTGCATGACAGGATGTTGTCTGTTACGGCTTCTGTCATTAGCGTCAAAATCTGTAATTAGTGTCAAAATCGTCTTCTGTAATTTTGTAATTTCATTGTTTAATTCGGAAAATGGGTGTTAAATGCTTTGTTTTGGGGTGTGATAGTAGTGAACCTACAAGATATCGCTTTCCAAACTCGAAGACACGTGTGGCTCCAGAATTGTATAAAACGTGGATGAGGAACATTGGAAATCTAAAATTGGATGGCTTGTCCAGGGAAGTGTCCATAAATATTAAGTATTAATAAATATTATGTTATATGTTAGTCTACTTAATAAATAATTATTTCTGCTAGTTATTGTTTTTCTGTTTCTGTATAATTCTGCTTGTTCTTAATTGTTATAATCTGTCTCAATTTGTAATACGAAACTAAATCTGGTTACTTTGGTGACTGTTGTGGTGTAAATAGACTTTTTTGAAACCATGTAAACTTGTAAATATGGCTTTTACTTTTTTGCTGAAGTTTCATTATACTGAGGTTATATTCACTCAAAAACTACATGTCAGATACCAAATAGACATGTCAAATTTGTGATTGACATGTCAAATATTTTGAATTATATACAAATATTTATTTCATCTTATTTCGCTTATTCATATTTTCTGTTCTGGTTGTATAAAATATATTTCAAATACTTGTCAATTTGTGTTTTATACAATTTCTGTTAGTAAGTTGACATATACGTAATTTAATGTCAATTATGAATTGTCAAATATTTTGAAAGGTGTTACTTCAGAATTACCACCCTAAGATGATATTTTAAATATACAACATAAAAAATGAAGTTTCCCTGTTAGTTTCGTATTACAAAATGAGACAGATAATATGATTTATTTTGTCTATTTTTAATATTGTTGTTGTTAATAATATTAAAAATAGACAAAATAAATCATAACAATTGTTTCATTTAATAATAACATTTAATTATGCTTACAACTATATCCACTGAAGCATTTAAAATACCCGCGAAAACCCAACCCTTTCCTCCCCTACCAATTTTAGTTCCATAACCCAACAACTACAGCGCTAATTTGGTTTAAAAAAATATAACGGCAGTTTCGCATCTATTTCCTTCTTTATCTATGATGAATAAATCAAAGTTTCGTCACCTGTAATGATGTATACGGATTTTGCAGTGCCTAGGTTGAATTATTTTAGCATTCCCTTACACCAATCAACACGGTCTTTTTCACAGCTAAAAGTTCATGCAAAATCGAATGTATTACAATCTGCGATATGCCAAAGATGCCTCTATCTAATGGTAAGTCACATGCCGATCTTCTTCAATCATTATCCACACATCATCCATGTTTTTTGAATCATAACCGATTTTGGTCGACCTTAGCGAGATTCATCACCGACGGACGCACGACCACGAAGAAATTCTGCAAACCAATTGTAAACAGTCTTTTCTGATGGTGCTTCATTACCAAAAGTTGAAAAAAGCGAATCTAGGCGTTGTTATTGAGTTACTAAAATCGTAAAAAAATCATCCAACGAAAACCTTCACGAGTAATATCCATTTTAACACAAACTTGTTTTTTTGGCCAATGTTTACAATATCCCCCTTCAAACTTTATACAGATGGAAGCACATAACGACTACACCAAATAATTCAAGAATTGTCAGTGGCTCTAAAACTATGGTTTCTAGAAGCGAGCTAACCATCTTCTAGTTTAATGACAAAACACTATCTTAGGTTAGGTTAGGTTAGTAAGTGTTTGGTTAGAAGAAGCCGAGCGAAGCGAGCTACCAATCTTTTAGTTTAATGACATAAATAAAAGTTCTGCACAGTCCTACTTGTTTAGAATCTCTGTATATTAAACAAATGACATGTGTTTGACGTATGCGCAAGTGTGAAGTGGGATGTTGTAAACAGTTACCGTTTTTTTTTAAACGCTTACCATGAACAAACTACTCGGTCAATTTATAAGCTGTCACTGATTTCACAATAACAAATGTCAAATTTTACATAACAATGACACATTTCAATATTGCCATCTAGTGGTCGTTTGTAAAAACATAAAAGGTAACCCTCGTAGAAAACTTACAGATGCAGCAGCCCCTGAATGTGAAGACCATACTAGGGGCCATAGCGACGCACACACAATGAAGACGATCTACGAATTTTTAGTGAACGTCAAAATCAAACTCTGAAGTCCATGAAATTTAAAAACAATATTTAGAGTTATTTTCGACACTGACAAAAGAAGCTAGCAATGCAGTGTTTAAAGGTGATAGTGTAAATGATAAATAATTTCTAATTTGTAAAGTTTTATGAAGCTCGTGTGCGTGAAATGTTTACATGTAAGACAAAATATGGCGGATTGAATCTCCTGAATATATTTTTGTCATTATAATTCCCGCGTTCTTAGAAAGTCGTGAGCCATTTGGTAATTGATTTATTGATTTGAGCCTGTCTTTTCAAGCTTTAGGAAAATTTATGAAAAATCACGTTTTACCAGGCTGTTGCAGACATAAAAATTTAATCAAATGTCAAACCATTAAAACAAATAATTGATCTTAGACCCTTGTAATACACTTAAGCAGCTGTCTATTTTAATATGTTTTATTAATATAAAGTTATAAAATTTAACCTAAATTTTTCCAGATGGAATATTCCATATTAATTCTATTAATAACTACTGCAAAAGTGCATCTCTAACTGAACACGAATAATAATAAATAAAAATAGGGTTCAATCAGTGGCGTGCGGTCTGGGTATGTGGGGCATGCGCCTCATACCCTCTCATTAACGCACTTTATTTATTTTATTTCTATATAATAAATAATTCAGTATTTATATATAAAAAAAAAAAAACAATAAACTGTAAATTGTACCATTTTCCTTTGTTTAGCTCAGGCTCACACCCAGAAACTTTTCCTGGGAGGGGGCTCAGAATACAAAATTGCAAGAATAAACTTGCTATGTTTATTTATACAGTTGTATCTTAAAACTTTCCTAGCGCTCTACGTATACAAAAATATAGCGCATACCCGTTAAAAAAATCATCGCACGCCACTGGTTTTAATCGTCATAAAGGTGCATTTGACAATAAAGGTTAGAACTGAAAGGGTTGGTAGGTTATTTGAAGGTAAGATCAGTAGAACGGATGCTACTTCTGATCTATATTTTCTGCCAAGCTGCGCCCGTGAATTTTATGCAGGTGCCGGAGATAGATTTTAGCAAGACCGTTTTACAGGGACAGATCTAAGGTTTGCAATCTCGGAATCCCGTGCTAGGGATTGTATACCGGTTTACCGGTTTACCGGTTAACCGGTAAATTGACAAAAAAACGTTCGGTAAATTTACTGGTAAATTTTTGTAATTTACCGGTAAATTTTTTTACCGGTAGTAAAAAAAGGTAAGTGTAAGTAACAATATACCTAATTATTAATTTTATGGGAGATATTTTTTGTTTAATTTTACACTATTTTGGGTTTGAGAGCCGCTGTAAATCGTACAGAAATCGCCAGTTAGCATATGTATGTCATTTGTGCTCTGCAGTCTGCACGCTGCAGTTTTTTGTGATTTTTAAAAGTTTAACCCCTTTCCTGTGGAATAAATTTTTTCTTAACTTTCGCTCATTGAGTTTATTTGCGAAAAAAATGAAAAAACATTTTGTTTTATTTTATTTATTATATCTAATTAAAACAATCTAAGTGACATATTATGACTAAAAATGGTTTTTAACAAAAGTTTTTCAAGCTAGCAATGGAAGAAAAGTCAGAATTGTGGGAAAATTTTGGTAAAACGTAATATTATGGACACCCCAGGAAAGGGGTTAAAATCGTTACAATCAACCTTTTTCTTAAAGAGTAAGTAAATATCTTCTTTTTTAATATTTAAAAAAAATAATATGTAAATATTTCACGTATCTTTTAAATTAATAGGAATTTTGAATACACCACATTATGACAAGACACTAAACTAATGCAATATTATTGTAAAATAACATTAAAATTTGAACCTTAAATAAATCTTTTACTTCTAACAACTGTTTAAAATAATTAAATACAAATATTTAATACAAGATTCTAATATTATGCCTTAAGATTGTGCAAAATACATATTATGTATTATTCTAAATGACTAAATGGAAATCAAAATGAATTATATTTTTATCACTTTAATTTTATTTTTCAGGAAAAAAAAACCGGTAAATTACCGGTAAACCGGTAATTTAATTTTCATTTACCGAATTACCGGTAAATGAAAAAGTCGGTAAATTTACAATCCCTATCCCGTGCACATTAATAATCCTAAAATCCCGGGATCAGGAGAAAAATAGTCCCGGGATTTCAGAATTGGAAAAAGAATTACCTTGATGTTTTTTCGTAACTAATAAAATAAACTCCAATAAATACTAATGAAAAAAAAAATAATAATAAAATAAACACTTATGGAAATCACTAAGGGCCTTTCAGCAATTATGCATTTTGTATAAAATATGATATTAAAGCTTTAGCGTGTACTTAATTCTCTTTGAAAATGTAACTATGCAAGTGTAAAAATTAAATTGCTGTAAATAAAAACTGATTCAGATAATTCTTCAAGCTTGAACAGTTTTTTTATTTCAGTCTCAATAAAAGAATCTGATTCAAAGAAAGAAGAATTAATTTAAGCGGCTTGGAGCAATATCTCCACCCTGGACTGAAAAATACAATAACAATAACTGAAGCATTTAAACCGTCCACTATTACGAAAAATAAATCTATATATGTATATAAAAGGCAGTGTCCTGACTGACTCACTCATTCACTCATCACCGCCCATCCCGAACCCCTGGGCCTAGAAACTTGAAATTTGGAGACTATATTTCCTCCATGATGTAAGCACTCACTAAGAAGGGATTTTTAGAAATTCTACTCCTAAGGGATGAAAAGGGGTGAAATGCGATTTCACGAATTCCTTAATATCTCTTTTAAAAATTGTTTTATTATTAAGTCTTACAAAAGAAATATGCAGATGGTCTGCTGCAGCAGAAAGTTAATTTTTTTATTTATTGTACCATTACAACAAATATTTTTAAGAGCAGGTTCTAACTTATAAATTGTTGTTGCTATACCAATATAATTCAATATTCATTTAGTCAATAATCGGGATTTATGAAAATTATTTAAAAAATAGTTTTGTTTCTCTAGTTATAGCCGATAGTGTATGCATGTGTGTGTTTCTATATTTTCCATAGAAGCACATTCTACATAACAATGACTTACATTATAAAATTAACAAAAATTTCTACAAATACCTTTCCAGTCACTCCAATTTTGGTCTGCATGATGTCCAAACACTTAAGTCCACACTATAACACACTATTTAAAATATTTTCTGCACTTTTATCACTTAAAAATAACTAAAAACGTCAGAAACAAATGAAGACGCCACTTGCAAAAATCACGTGTCACTACATATCAAGATGGCTAATCCTGATAAAGCTCATTAACGAATATAGTCATTAACAATTAATAAATAAGGAACAGAATTGCTTAAAATAATTCTTTATGAGAATAAACACATATATTAATATTTTATCAATAGTATACAGGTGGTTGAAATTGAACTACCGGGCCCAATACACTATTTTTTATTATTGAAGATGAAGTATAACGTTAAATTTGGAAGTTACTTGGTACTACATGATCTAAAATAGTTTATATTTTATCTTTATATAAATAGTTATACAATGAGATTGAGGATTTATTAAAATTTCAGAGCTATAGCATTAAAGACACGGCCTATATAGTAAAATGTGCGGACAGAGGTGATAATAGGATGACTTTTGGGCTATCAATGATAATTCTGAGATCTCAAAAAGGGATGAAAATTACTGTTGGAAGTATAATGGAGTTATCTCTCGAGAATTTTATACAGGTTAATTTTTTTATTTACGGGTTCATTTGGAGGGCTAAGGTGCCCCCCCCCCGGGCATTATGACCTTAAGGCCCGGTCGTTCCACCTTCATTTAAACCACTAGGTAACTATCCGACAGATAATGTTATCTGTAACTTTATCTTCTGAATAAATGTCATTACCAAGTAGTGAATTCAATACATCAGTCTCATTATCCGTTAGATAACTATCCGATAGATACATTTGTATTGAAAGACGGGATGACATTTATTCAGCACAGAAAGTATCATATAACCTTATCTGTCAGATAGTTACCTGGAGCAGTGTTTCCCAACCGCCGGTCCTGTATAAATATATATAGAGGGGGAAGCGAGGGAGGGATCTCAAGGTGTATTAAGATAGAGGAAACAGGATATCAAGGACAACTTCGATTTTTTATAGAGGAACGTATGGGAATAATTGGATAAAACTTTTGAAAAAAAAAAAAACAACTTTTACATAAACATGTTTTTAATATCTGTTACGATTACCTATAATGGCTTGTAAGTATTTTTATTTACAAGTGTTCCATTGTTCCAAGTTGCTTTCCATTTTGAACACTTTCGCATCCTTACTCTTTAGCTAACAGTAGCTCGGAGCATAACAAAAAATATTGCAAGTTCAAGTCGTACCTCCTTGAAAGTACTTGAAGTACCTCCAACGCGAACCGTTTTAATTAGTTTAAATTAGTTGTCAAAATAAGTATAATTTATTTTATTTAAGTTTAAAATGTATATTTTAATGAATATAAATGTCATATATTTAAGAATATATATTGTAAAATTGAGCGTTTTTCTATTATAATTTCATGCTTCGATTTTATATGATTTCGCGGCCCCCCGACGAAACTTTCACGGTCCCCTGGTTGAGAAACGCTGCCCTAGACAATACCCCTTTATTTCACTTATCCAGATATAGAATACAGGAAAGGTGTTCAAATTTTATTTTATTCACTTTGGCAGCCAAATGTGTTTATCAAAGGCAGCGATCTTCAAAGTAGAATCCAAGAAAAGCGTAAGCTTGTTAATGAATGAATGTTTTTATTTTCATTTAATCTTGATACTCTTATCCTTAATCTTATACAGTTGTCCTTTATAAAGCTGGAACTAAATTGCTCAACTCGTTTTGTGTAAAGATTCTACAAGAATACGTACAGAACTGACAGTCAGACACATGAGTGACGTTATAAGTGTTTTTTTGTCATACCTACAAAACCCTAAAAATGTAAAAAACATATAGAAAAAAACCGTTTATTTAGGACAAAAACTGTGATTAGTGTAAGCCAAACAATGCCAAAATTCCTAAGAAAATTATTTGGATATTTGTGATAATTTTCGAAAAAATTCTTCTTCGCCAGTTAATGGAACATTTTGAAAGCAATCACTTGTTGAATAGCAGTCAATTTGGCTTTAGACCTGGAAAATCTACTACTCATGCTATTTTAGAACTGGTTGAGTATATCACATCAGCTATAGAAAATAGATCTCATGGTATAGCAACGTTTTTAGATCTGTCTAAAGCTTTTGACTGCGTATCACATGATATATTGATTTCTAAATTATCCTGTTACAATGTTAGCCCTGACAGCTGTAAGTTATTAAAAAGCTATCTGTCAAATAGAAAGCAATTTGTATGGATCAATGGAAGAAGATCAGATGATCTGGTGCTTGAGTCTGGTGTGCCGCAAGGCTCCATTTTGGGTCCGCTACTTTTCATAATCTTCATAAATGATCTACCATTCTATATAATACTGCAAAAACTATCTTGTATGCAGACGACAAGACACTTTTAAACCATTGCCCAGATTATGAAGAGTTAGTGGAACAGAATCAGTGGAATATTGAGCGTAGTGTAAGATGGTTTTCAGTTAACAAACTCTGCACTAATCAAGCAAAGACCCAACACCTTTCTTTTTCAAGACGAGCCCTGGACTGTGTTACCAGTGACTCAGTATGTTTCCTGGGTGTCACTCTAGGTATGAACCTTAGCTGGGAGAAACACGTTGATGTGACATCCATAAAATTATGTAAATCAATATATTGTATCAGGAATTTAAGATGGAAAGTGAGTAAAGATGTTCTATTGACGGCATACTACGCGCTTTTTCAATCTCACGTTGCTTATGCGCTACTAGCGTGGGGACATTCCACGCATGCAGTGAGAATTTTTGCACTACAACGACGTGTTATTAGAATTATCGGCGGAATAGGTTACAGAGAGAGTTGTAAACACTTGTTTATAGAACTTGGCGTTTTAACGTTTCCTTGCCTGTACATATATTATTGCCTATTGTATGTCCATTTTAACTTTAAAGACAAAAAGCTACAAAAAAATATCCATAGCTACAATATCAGAGGGAAAGAATTGATCAGGCCTGATTACACAAGACTATCGTCAACCAGATACTCGTTAAATTACTATGCCACCAAATTTTATAATGTGCTACCGAGTAAGGTCAAATGCCTTGATAAAAGTCATTTTAAAACAAAAATTAAAAAAATTTTACTCAAAAAGGCCTTCTGTAATTTTGACGAGTATCTGGTGGACGATTTTAACTTGTTCTCGGACACCTGATATCTTTTATCTTTTATTTAATTATTTATTTTTTATCCTTGTTGATGACGTATGTAAAAAATTGTAATTTTATTTACCTTACTTATTATATTTACTTAGTTTTCTTTTTGTAATATCATTTTTTAAATTTGTATTTTTTAAATATTTTGACTTGTGTAAACATTTTTTATAATGTATCAACATTAATAAATATTATTATTATTATTATTATTATTAATAGAAATATGTTGACATATATGATGGAGACTGGACAATGTATGCCCATTTACAAGTGTTCCCGCTTGTAAATGGGCATATCCCTATATCGTTCATAGGCTGAGGTCAGCCGAAATGTAAAATCTTGGGTTGAGATAAAGTTGTTCCCGGGAAAACCTGTAAAAACGCCATCACACGTCAACGTATAAGCCACTGTTGGTGGGCCCACGGTCGCCTCCAGTTCCGGGTGTAAGTGGACCCATGCAGTTCTAACTTTTGTTGTTCAAGGGCTTTCAAACGCGTGCTCTAAAATGATGCAGTCAGTGGCGGATTTAGGTCAGTTAAGGCCCCGGGCGCAGTAAGAATATTGGGCCCCTCAATTAGAAAAAAGTGTAAAGCTAGGTTTTTGCGGGGCCCGGTGCACTCGCCGTTAAATCCGCCTCTGTTACTAATAACATCCCTTTTATCCTTTTTCAGCCCTCCCCCAAAAACATTTTTAAAAAAAGATTAAGACCTGATTTTAGCCCGGACTGATATGGCAAATAAAGGAAGCCTACATAAATTACAAATGTTACAAAATAGAGCAGCTCGGATAATATTATGTGATAAATATACTAGAGTTAGAGATATGTTAAATAATTTAAACTGGTTAGATATAGACAGGTTTCTGGAATATAATGCAATGGTGTTTTTGCACAAAGTTAAGAGAGGCATATTACCAGAATACCTAAGTAGAAATTTAATAAAAGGGAGTGATATTTATTCGCACTGCACTAGATATAAGGATAACTTTTTTATCTCAGGGAAAAATAAGACTGCGACCAAAAACAGTATTTTTGATAATGGTTTAGTAAGCTATAATAAGTTAGCAAGTAAAATTAGGGATAGGGATAATATTAATACATTTAAGATAGAATTAAAACAGTATTTTATAAGTATTATGTAGATTTTAAATGATATTTTTTTTTATTATTGTTTCTTTTTTCTATATGGTATTTTTAGAATCTACTATTATATTGTACAAGTGTTGGTATGTATGTTCTCTTCAACGTCTGGTGTATCTTCATTTTTCCGGTAACGCGGAGAGAAGAAAATGAACCGCCCTCTCATCCGGGTGATATTTTTTTAGTGCTTAGGGTTAATTTTATTTCGACAGGGGGTACTGACTAATTTTTATTGATAAAAATCATGCAATTTTTCCTCGAATCCGTGTTGAATCAAAGTCACCATTGATCGGCACGGACAGGTTTTATCAGACGATAATTCAAAAATATTCTTAATACAAGACGGCCGGTCCAGAATATTTACGGCGAGAATCAAAGTGTTAAATGGTAATAATGGTTCAGGATAGCTTTTTGGACGTGCGAGATAATATTTTGAGGTATCAGAAAACATTTTTCAAAGAATCTGGGCCATTATTGGAAATATGCTTACAAGATTTCAGAAGGTGACAGCTGTCAAATTTTTTGCATTTTAAAATGGGAGATTTCACATTTTGAACGTGTTTCTTGACAGAAGAATACTAATTAAGGATTTAAGGTGAATTAACGATAAAGTTTAAGACATTTGCAGGGCGAATTTCCATAAAATAGTGTTAAAAAAGATTTATAGATATTAAAAATTTCAGGGTTAATCAAAGTGTTAAGTGGTGATAATGGTTCAAGATAGCTTATTTGACGTGCGAGATAATATTTTGAGGCATCAGAAAACATTTTTCAAAGAATCTGGGCCATTATTGGAAATATGCTTACAAGATTTCAGAAGGTGACAGCTGTCAAACTTTTTGCATTTTAAAATGGGACGAGATTTCACATTTTGAACGTATTTCTTGATAGAAGAAAACTAATTAAGTATTTAAGGTGAATTAACGATAAAACTTAAGACATTTGCAGGGGGAATTTCCAAAAAATAGTGTTAAAAAAAGATGAGCGACGAGTTTTATAATCGACAAGTGCGACAAAATTATATTATTTTAACAATGTAGGGGAGAAGACCGGCGTAGCCGGGCTGAGGCCCCTAGTAGGTATATATTGTTTACTATTAGAATATTTTCGTATATTTTTTACTATGTAATAAAATATGTAGCCAATTGTGCTATTTAATAAATATTATTATTACTTACTTTTGGCAAAAACTGGAGCAACTCTATTTAATTTCCAACATCTTTCTGAATTCATATACAACATCATACCGAATTCCAATGAAATCTGTTCATAAATCAGCGAGTTAAAGACATTTCTCAAATTTGGAGGCCTCTGGAGGCCTTTGTGCTTTATATATCTAACTTTCCTGCACCTACGTTTAAATGTTACCTAATTCTACACACAGGTGCAAAATCTCAACGATATCGGTCCATACATAAGCAAGTAATAGCCGTGCTCTACTTTCGGACGAAACTCGAGTAATTTTTTTAATTTTTTTGCATCCCTCTACATCATAGATGTAATTTTGTGACCTTATAAGAAATTTAAATAAAATCTGCTCGTAAAATAAGCAAGTTATGGATAATTTTTAAATTTGCGGGCCTCCGGAGGCCCTCGAGCTTCGTATATTTAACTTTCGTGCACCTACGTTTAAAGATTACCTAATTCTACACCCCGGTGCAAAATCTCAACAATATCGGTTCATAAATAAGCGAGTAATAGCCGTGCTCTACTTTCGGCCGAAACTGGAGCAGAATTTTTTATCAAAGCCCGAATTTGGCACTTTTAAGAGTACAGACAGAAGCATCTTCAAGTCCTGATTCCAGAAGTGTGATGTTTTTGAAAATCGGTTCATAAATAAGGAAGTTATAGCTATTTGAACTAGTTTTCACTTAATCTGCTCTAGTTTCAGTCTTAATCCGCCAACTAGACCGCGGATTAAGTGAAAACTAGTTCAAATAGCTATAACTTCCTTATTTATGAACCGATTTTGAAAAACATCACACTTCTAAAATCAAGACATCAAGATGGTTCTGCCTGTATCCTTAAAAGTGCCAAATTCGAACTTTATCAAAAAATTCTGCTCCAGTTTCGGTCGAAAGTAGAGCACGGCTATCACTCGCTTATTTATGGGCCGATATCGTTGAGATTTTGCACTGGGATGTAAAATTAGGTAATTTTTAAACGCAGGTGCATAAAATTAGGATATATGGTGCACACGGGCCTCAAGAGGCCCTCAAAGTTGAAAAATTTGTATAACTTCCGTACATATTGACTGATTTGGATGAGATTTACTATCGGGGTGTAAAAGTAAAGTCTTAGTGATAAATATTAAAATTTGGCAAAACGTTGTACCAGTTTTTGCTGAAATTGGAGCACGGCTGTAACTTGCCTATTTATGGACCGATATCGCTGGGATTTGTAACAGTAATGTGCAATTAAGTAATTTTTAAGGTTAGATGTAGGAAAATAGAATATGGACAGCACAAAGGCCTCAGGAGGCCCTCATCTTTGAAATGCGTCTGTAGCTCTTATTTATTGACTGATTTGAATGAGATTTACTATTGGGGCTCAAAGGAAGATTCTTACTGATAACATTCTTCTTATCCCTTTTCAGCCCTCCCCCAAAAACATTTTAAAAAAAATTAAGACTAGTAAAATCGGATTTTAGCCCTAATTTACTTTTGGCAAAAACTGGAGCACATTTATTTAATTTTCAACATTTTTATACATCAGAAGATTAATTTGGAGCCTTCATACCGAATTCCAATGAAATATGTTCATAAATAAGCGAGTTGAGGACATTTTTGAAATTTGGTAGTTTCAAGAGGACTCTGTGTTTTATAAATCTAACTTTCCTGCACTTACGTTTAAATATTACCTAATTCTACACCCCGGTGCAAAACCTTAACGATATCCAGTGGCGGATTTAGGTCAGTTAAGGCCCCGGGCGCAGTAAGAATATTGGACCCCTCAATTAGAAGAAATTGTAAAGTTAGGTTTTTGCGGGGCCCTTTAGAGGTCGGGGCCCCAGGCGCGCGCTCGTTGCGCCCGCCGTAAATCCGCCTCTGGATGCAGTGATGTATCCAAATTAAGCAGCACAATTTTGGTATAAAGTTATAGTGCAAACTGCCCAGTAGGGGTCTTTATTTGTAGGCCGACAAGATTTACATATCATTTTAATGTGTTTTATTATAATACCTATGAAAACATATTAATCTCAAGGGGACCTCTAGGGTAGACATTCGAATTACAAACACTTAGCCTACATAATATTTGTTTAATGAAGCATAACATACGTTTGAAGGGTTTCTGTTTGACAAGTGCTTGTCGGCTGCATATTAACAGTTTAATTAGGAAACATAAACATGGAAAGCCTAGAGATTAGGAACATCTGCGTTGCATAAGACATGTAGAATTATCTACTTTTCAGTAACTACACTAATTAGAATACAGCATTAAAAAATGTACATTATATAGAAAATTTACCATATCACTATCAATAAAATTGAAGGCTATATCTATCTATTTTTATCTGTTTATCCCACATACACATAAAAATATTTAGGGTTTAGGAAATTAAATGTCTAGGGTTTTGTTGGTATTGCCAAAAAAACCTGTATAACGTCACTGATGTGTTTCCCTTTCTGTCTGCCTACCTGCCTACCTGCCTGTCTGTCTGTCTGTCTGTCGGCCTGTCTATCTGTCTGACTGTCTGTCTCTCTGTCTGTACGGTAGAAAATGTGGTCAAACACCTCAACATAGAAAGTTGAAATATGAAATATACATACATGCTTGTACAACTGTTTGACCCACATATAGAAAAACTATAGAGAGTTCAAAAAACACATCGTGGGAAAATATAAACAAATATAGCAGGTTTTTTGCTTTAAACGAAACTAGATTTTCAAATATAGTAGCTTTTACCAATTAATTGAAGCTTTTGATCATTTTGTTCAGCAAAAGCCCACTTCAATATATAAAAAGTTAGATGGTGCAATTTTAGTGAAAGTTAGATTTTTTTGTGACGACCTTTTTTTTGCTCATCACTTGGATTTTGGGAAGTGAGGACCAGCTTTTTTTTTTGACAAGGGCGCCATAACAAAGTTTTTCCCCTAGCGCAAGTTTTTCTTACTGCGGCTCTGGTACTGATGGCTACACTAACCTAGACAAGCATGATATGAGTTGCAAAACACTTTAAAAAATCTGTACATTTGGGGAGCGACGGGATCTATAATTCACCCTGTTTGTAAATTCGCCCCTTTAGGGGTTGATTAGGACAAAATCCTGTAATAGGTTTTACGGCATTTATATAAGTAATCTTTGTAAGCAAAAACCAAGTCGGTATATTATTGGTCCTTCCGCCTATTTATATAGATAAACGAGATATTAAGGAATCCTTGAATTCAGATTTCACCTCTTTTCACCCTTTAGGTACGCAATTTTAAAAAACTGTCAATTCCATTTCGAGTTATTTTAAAAAGACACTTATGTGCCAAAAAGAAATTGTAGATTCACCCCTTTAGGGACCCCTAGTAATTCGCGGGCCCCTAGGAGACCTAGGAGAACCACTGCTCTAGGCAAACGAATCGGTATGCTCTCTGAATTCCGTATCGGTATTTTTAGTTTTGACATTGTTTCAAGAATTCAAGGTACATTGTTGTAATAAATTGACGTAAAATAGTAATGTAATGTTTTTTGTTTCAGAAAATATAAAACACATTCTGCTATGAAAACTTTGACAGGTAAGATAAATAGTAATCAGGAATGCTTAACTAAATTAAGTTATTATGTTGAATTTTAAAAAATGAAACATAATATGATTCCCCCTCTTCTTCTTCTCTTCTTCTTCTCTTCTTCTCCTTCTTTTTTTAGGTCATCACATATATTTTCGAAATGATGACCTTTTTGTTTCAGGTCAAAACTTGCATTTTGGAATATTCGTTGTGGTTTTTAAACGTTTGAAATAAAACAATTTTGTCTTCTAAGCCACCCCAGCCAAAATATCTTGTGTGCGCGCTTGGTTGAGGTAACCTCCTTTTCATGTCACATTATTTCTGTTCATACTACACTGTAAATTTCTTCTCATAAAATCCAACTTGACAGTTTTTCTCCCTTTCTTTTACAAATGTGTTTGTGACAGGTCACGTTTCTCCTCCTTATGTTGGTATTGTTTCTATGATAGCGTGAAAATGTCTCTTTTTTGTTTCTTTTGTTATAATTTTACTCAATATGGTTCCATGTAGTGCTGTTATTAGAACACCACAATATATCCGACCGAGGCTGGACTATTTATAGATATAGTTGCGTAATAAAACACGTTTTTAATTTTCCATAAAAATTTATTCGTACAGAAAAATCGTTGCTAAATTATTACTAAATGTAAACAAACCAACAAGTAAAGAACATATAGCGCCATCTTCTAATACGATGTCTACCTTTTACAACAAACTACTCGGTCAATTTATAAGCTGCCACTGATTTCACAATAAAAAATGTCGAATTTTACGAATAGTAATGACACATTTCAATATGGCCATCTAGTGGTCATTTGTAATAACATAAAAGGTAACCCTCGTATGTAGATCAGGTTAAATAAACATTTCTTAAAAAAAATTAAGTAACTAAAATCTACTATTATATTGTACAAGTGTGGTATGTATGTTCTATTCAACTTCTGGTGTATCTTCATTTTTCCGGTAACGCTGAGAGAAAAATGTACCGGGTGATATTTTTTAGTGCTTAGGCTTAATTTGACTTCGACAGGGAGTACTGACTAATTTTTATTGATAAAAATCATGCATTTTTTTCTCGAATCCGTGTCGAATCAAAGCCACCATTGATCGGCACGGACAGGTTTTATCAGACGATAATTCAAAAATATTCTTAATACAAGACGGCCGGTCCAAAATAACTACGGCGAGAATCAAAGTGTTAAATGGTAATAATGGTTCAGGATAGCTTTTTGGACGTGCGAGATAATATTTTGAGGTATCAGAAAACATTTTTCAAAGAATCTGGGACATTATTTGAGCATTTTGAGGCAAAAATATGCTTACAAGGTTTCAGAAAGACAGCTGTCAAAGTTTTTGCATTTTAAAATGGGACGAGATTTCACATTTTGAATGTGTTTCTTGACAGAAGAATACTAATTATGGATTTAAGGTGAATTAACGATAAAGTTTAAGACATTTGCAGGGCGAATTTCCATAAAATAGTGTTAATAAAAGATTTATATATATTAAAAATTTCAGGGTTAATCAAAGTGTTAAGTGGTGATAATGGTTCAAGATAGCTTTTTTGACTTGCGAGATAATATTTTGAGGCATCAGAAAACATTTTTCAAAGAATATGGGCCATTATTGGATCATTTTGAGGCAAAAATATGCTTACAAGATTTCAATAGGTGACAGCTGTCAAATTTTTTGCAATTTAAAATGTGACGAGTGTTCACATTTTGAACATATTTCTTGACAGAAGAAAACTAATTAAGTATTTAAGGAGAATTAACGATAAAACTTAAGACATTTGCAGGGGGAATTTTGATAAAATAGTGTTAAAAAAAGATGGGCGACGAGTTTTATAATCGACAAGTGCGACAAAATGCCTTATTATATTAAAACGAGTCACGAAGCGACGAGTTTTAACAAAGTATGGGAGAAGACCGACGTAGCCGGGCTGAGGCCCCTAGTATTTAATATCGTGTCAAGTTTGTAATACTGGAGGTGTTGCGAATTATATTATCCAGATATTTAGATAGCGTTGGTAGCAATTTGATGTGAATAAAAAGCAATTAAATGGTTTCCAGGATTCATAACCTGTAATAAAAAACGCATGATGAAAATAAAGATATTCAGTGAACTTGAGGTATAGTTTACTTTTTCATAAGGGATTATGTTACACCATATTTAGATATTCCGAACGCTGACGTCAAGAAAATTTTTCTGTTGAAATATATTAACATGTACGTCCCGAAAAATGGTAAAAAGAGACAAGGTGCGCTGTTAGTGAAGAATGCTCATATTTCTCTAGACAGCGAAAAAAAACAGATTTTTCTTATACCAAATTAAACCTCTGTTCCTTGTGTAGAAATCAAGAAATTGATATGAAGTGTAGATTTTCACATATTTCAGGGTTTTGTAGGTATTTAATAAGTATAATAAGCCAACATAATACTGGATGTCTAGGAATATTTGTTCTATAATCACATCAAAATCAACAGCTTTTTGATAATCACTTTTATTCGTCATTTGAGGACTAAGAGCTTCCATTTCATTTTTTGAAACAAATTTAAATAATTCGGCAAAAATCCTAGCGTTTTCATTAGACTTATAAGAAATATGTTGATAAAATTATAATTTTTTTCAATTTCAGAAACATATTTCTCACTATTAAAAAGTAGTAATTAATAAAAAATTGATGTGAAGTGTGAATTTTCACACATTGCAGGGTTTCGCAGGTATATAATAAGTGAAGGCGGCATGCTGAGTGTGTAGGGCAAATTTTGCTTTGTAGTAACCACGGCAAAATGAACGATCTTTTTAAAATAATTTATCGTCTGCTAATCTCAGAGCTTTAAAAACAAATTTTATGTTAAAATATTTTTTTGTTAATTTTAATTCGAATTCCTAATATCATTATTTAGGTTTCTAAATAAGTGCAGTATTTTTTTTATATAACAAGGTTCATTAAGATTTTGAAAATTGGGCCTACGGCTTTCATTGGTTGTCTTAAATCATACGCTCCGCCCCTCTGGCTTCGTATAAATAACATAGAATGAAAATATAATTCCAATTGGTTATTAAATTTACGCTCTTGAAAATTAAATTCAAAATGTGCTAAAATATAACTAGAATTTTAACAAATTAATTTAAACATAATAAATATGAAAAAAAAAAAACAAAAAATAAAATTGGCTCCACAAGCCAGGAACGAACCTGTGTAGTGAATAACGATCCTGTGTGGTTGTTGAGCAACTGAGCCACTAGACCACCAAACGCTTATCAACTTAGTGTGTTATAAGAGTATAACATGTATGCATCGTCAACCAAAAAACACAAAAAATGCGTTATTTTCCGAAAACATAATCTGATCAAAAATTCCTGTTGTACTATTCCGGTTCACACCATTATACATTACTTTTTTCTTATTTTTTTTCACATTTTTAGTTTAAACCATCTGGGCTACAGGGTGTGGGACAAAAAAATTTTTGCACAATTTTGGCAAAAATCGCCTTAAAATATTTTATTTTGCAAAAATTAAATTTTGATCGTTAATCCACGTACTAAGGGCTTCCATTTGATACCCTACTCAGAATTTAAAAAAAATATTTTTTTTTTCGATGAGCACATATTTGTTTATATTTTTAGGGGGATATGTTTTTTAGATGTTTTAGTATTTTTCCTATGTGCGGGTCAAAAAGTTGTACAAGCATGCCAATTTTCAACTCTCTAGGTTTAGCCGTTTGGATACAATTTTTACCGAACAGACAGACAGACAGACAGACAGACAGACAGACAGACAGACAGACAGACAGACAGACAGACAGACAGACAGACAGACAGACAGACAGACAGACAGACAGACAGACAGACAGACAGACAGACAGACAGACAGACAGACATACGACAAAATAACGGTATAAGGGTTTTTTGGTCATACCTACAAAACCCTAAAAACGAGCCATGTCATACGAAATTTGTTCGGAAATCACTTTTTTGCGTCTGGGAATGAATTATGGACGGTATCTTGTAAACTATGTGACGGATATTCGCGTACGATGCGGCAAATAGTAGCTAAAGCTCCATTCTACAAATATGTATTTTAGCTATCTCGCACTATCATAAAAAGTAGATATCGTATCGTAATTGCGCTATATTCGCTACCATCTTAAATCTGCCTCACTTCACAAATAGGTGCTGCGGGTCAAAATGATTTATAAAGAACGCGTGTGCCAAATGGCACTCCATTATCATCAAGTACAGTATCTTTCGACATAGGCACTACAGTACTCAGATTTGTACATTACTTATAAATTTTTCGGATTTTTAGTTCAACCTCTTTGGGTAAAAGAACTTTTTAGCACAATTTTGGCTAAAATCTCGTTAAAAAAAATAATTTTAAAAAACTACTTTTCGTTCCTTAATCTACGTTCTAAGAGATTTCTTTTGAAAATATATATATATATATATATATATATTTAATTTAAAAAAATATATATTGTTTTCGACGACACGAAAAAATCGACATATTTCGAAAAACTAACCTGATGAAAAATTCCTGTTGAACTATTTCGGTTCCCACCAATAGAATATTGTTTAACGTCCAAATAATTAGATGAAAAGGAAAAGAATCGCTAGTTTCTAAAATATACGTACTGTCCAAAAAGCTGAGTGATTCTTTTTCTTCCCACCATTGTTCATTATGGAGATTTTTTTCAAATTTTTAGTTCAACCCTCCGACATATTTATGCAAAATTCACATAAAAAAAAAATTAATTTTCAAAAACAAAAATCTGCATGTTGATCCGTGCATTAAGGGTTTCATTTGGTACGCCACTCAAGATTTTAAAAAAATATTAATTTTTTTATTAAATACATAATTGTTTATATTTATCTCGGGATATGTTTTTTGAACTCTCAGTATTTTTGCTATATGTTTGTTAAAGAGTTGTATAAGCATGCCAAATTTCAACTTTCTATGTTAAGCCGTTTGGTTATTTCTACCGTACAGACAGACACATGAATGACGTTATAAGGGTTTTTTTGCGGTCATACCTACAAAACCCTAAAAAAGCAATTGCTAGAAATTTACCAATAATGGGACAAATACGTATACCTACAAAACCCTCAGAAAGACTAAGAGAACATTAGAGCAACTACTGGAATACCCTTACAAAAAAGCTGAGGTCCATAAAACCTACCACTGGCCATTGGAACAACCGAGACAACAGAAAAGAATACATTATTCTAACTCAGTGATGGCGAACTTATGAAACGCGTGTCACAGGTGACACGCCAAGACATTTTGGGTGACACGCATCGTTTACGGACGGTTTTCGGCCAAGAACAGTGCTCAAGGGCCAAGAACGAATCTGGGCTCAAGTGTTTGACGACTTGTGGTCCAAACTTCAGAATCTAGAAAGAAATTGTTTGGAGAATGACAAAAAGTGCCACTACGATCAGGAAATTTGGAGTGCTTGGAACGATTACCGGACATTTTTAGCACTTTATCACAAAATCTTGATGGCTTTCCTCACAATTTTTCCCTCTACGTATTTTTGTGAGACCTTATTCTTCGCGTTAAATAATGTTAAAGCCAATAAAAGAAACCGACTGACAGATGAAGTCAGTAGCGCTTGAACTGCACGAAATACCAACCTTCAATTGAAGATTTAGCAAATGCAATTCAGCAACAAAAAAGTCACTAATGTAAAGAATTATATGTTTTTGCTTTTTAACAAATAAATATATCAAATCTATAACTATTTTTTTTACTAGGGCTGCAAATATCACAAAATTATGGATATTTCTAAACGTGACACGGCACCCGAGTTAAGCTAGATTTTTTCCGAATTTTGACACACCGAGCTCAAAAAGTTCGCCATCACTGTTCTAACTAGACTAAGAACAGGACACACGGCAATTACCCAGAAACATATCTTCGACCACTCAGAACTACCAACATGAAATGCCTGCAAATCTAAAATCACCGTCGACCATTTACAGTCTGTTCCAAACGGTTAAGCGGAACTAAATGGGAATTTAGTTCTTTTAGGTTGTCACGAGAAGGGACCTTGCTTGGGTTATTTCATTTTTCACGTTGGAATGCCAAAATTTAAAATTCCAACAATGAAACCATGGAAACGAATGACATATGTCAAAATTAAATATTTTTTTTAGATATTTTAATGACAAAAAAATAAATAAATGGGAAATTTGTATTAAGAATGACACAAAAAATCAAAATATAAAGAAAATGACATTTTAAAATGATATTAACCTTAACCAAAAAATGTTTATTGTAAGTATGATTTACAAAGCTTAAACAAAACGGCCGAAAGGCACGATTTAAACGATGAAAGTAACTAGATTGCAAAATCTAGTTCCGCTTAACCGCTTGGAACAGACTGTACTACTTCACTGTCAAAAATATAATTCAAATAAAGACATACGTGATTTTTTTTCGGCGTATATATTTTACTCTGACGTATTTTTTTATTTTTTATCACACGTTATTTCCTTCCATACTGAATGCATTTCACATTAAAACTAATACCTCAAAAGATTTCAATAATGCGTTTAGACACGTGTAAATTTTCAATTCATTGCTTTAACAAAGTTTTTATAGTATTTTTCACAATTCTTTCATGCACTATTATATTTTTCATGAATAGAATTTGCTTTCAATGCACCAATTCTATATTTTCAAAAATATGTTTTATAAAAGCGCAACCAACAGCATAGTTATGCCTTGCGGGTTGTATAACGTATATGTTCAATACCCCGTGAGGAAAATTATTTTATCGGTATTAAAAAAAAAAAATTGATAAGTATTTTCACGGTATTTTGGTCCGAATCGATTTAAAATGGATTATCTGCTCAAAGATATGTTATCGGTTTTAGATTAGATGGTTTAACTAAATATTAATATAAATATTTTTTAAATTTTGGAAAATATGGTACTACATTTACAACTTTCGATACTACCAGTCAATCTGTAAACGTAGTTATCAATTCAATTCAATTCAATTCAATTTTAAAATAAGAGAAATATCTTCATTCTTTACTCCGATTACTGACGGTAACTGTTTGGTCGTGGTATATACACAGAGGCGTCCGGAAAAGTTCTTTTTGCCTAGTATTATAATTGTGTGTTCTGGTTTTTTCCAGAACACTCTCATTATCTTTAATGTACAAAAGTACATTTAAGATGTACAATGATGGGAGTGTCAAGATGTTGAGTTGCAGTTGAGATCCTGAATAGATCCCTACAATATGCGTAACGTTTGGCTTTCGCTAAAATGCGTATAGCTTTTTTTTTGGACTTAAAATATACGAGTCTATTCAGTGGAGTTGCCGACACCGTAGAAAAGTAGCTATGAAAGTAAGCATACAGGCGGCCCTCGACTTTCGCACAATTCGCTATTTCGCACATTTTTAAAAAATATGTTTTTAAAGATGTTTGTCAAAGGTTGTGTTGCGTTCACTCATACATCGCGCTCAATCACACATTCTCAGAATCATTATAGAGCTATAGAACTCTGTATCAAGAAAAGAAGAAAAAGGGTGATATTCAATTAACTCTCGATAAGTTCTTAAAGAAAACGCCTGAAAGTACTTAAACACGCATCGTTAAATTAAGTATGTACAGTGGCGCACCCAGGGGGGTGGACCGCCCCCCCCCCACTAAGAAGGAGAGAAATACCAAGTTTTTAAACTTTTTATCACTATTTCTTAGGTAAATATATGGATTTTAATTTTTTTGGTTACCACTTGTATTTCAAAAGCGAGGAACTTTTTTTTGTCTTCCGCCCCCCCCCCATTAAAAATATCTTTATTCGATTTTCGATTTTTTTGTGGCGTTATGTTGGTACTCATGTCTCTCACTTATGCCGACAAGTTCGGCCATTTTGAATGTTCAGTTAATTTTTGACAGTTGCTTTGCTTGCACGTGTTTGGTTCGTCTTCGACTTTCGCCTATACCAAAAAATGGATCAAAGAATCTGTATCAAATTTTGTGTGAAAAACAAAATTAAGTTCGCGGACGCATTCCGAATGTTGACTGTGGCATATGGTGAAGCTACCTTGGATCGAAGCAACGTTTATCGGTGGTACAAAATGTTCTCAGAGGGCCGAGAAGATGTGAACGACGAAGAGCGTGCCGGACGCCCGAGCACGTCACAACAGACGAAAAAATTGATGAAGTGAAGAAAATTGTATTGGCCAATCGTCGAATCACCGTTAGCGAAGTTGCTGAGGACCTAAACATATCGATTGGCTCTTGCCATTCGATTTTTACCAATGATTTGGGCATGAGACGGGTCGCCGCGAAATTCGTGCCCACACATCGTTGCTTGTGCGCGAATTTTTGGCCAATAACAACACACTAATAATGCCGAAGCCACCGTATTTCCCAGATCTGGCCCCCTGTGACTTTTTCTTGTTCCCGAAACTGAAGAGGCCCATCAAAGGACGACGCTACGCTACGAGTGAGGAGATAAAGACGGCATCGAAGGAGGAGCTGAACAAGATCACAAAAAATGATTTTTTCAAGTGCTTCGAGGATTGGAAAAAACATTGGCACAAGTCTATAATATCTGGTGGGGATTACTTTGAAGGGGACAAAATAGATATTCATGAATAAATAAATAATTTTTGATAAAACACAAAATACGCGATATTTTTTGAACAGACCTCGTATATTTTAAATATGTAATATGTTCCTATTATTGATAAATAAATAAATACATGTTTTAAAATACAATTTTTGAAGTTTTTTTTATATCCCTCTACTTTCGAACATTCAACATTCGCACACACTTTCAGGAACCAATTATGTGCGAAAGTCGAGGGCCGCCTGTAGTACAACCTTCTAACGGTGTCATCCGAGACACATTTACCATTGCGTTCTGTGGAAAACCATTTTTTTCTAGTGCATATTATATGTGTTCTTGCAATATTAGTATTTGTAAATTATATGTGATCATCCGTCAACCTGTTTATCCGAATTATACTTTGTTACTATTTACTGGTTTACTACAACCATATATTGTTCATGTATGGACGCCATATTGTGTCAGTCCGTATTGGGAGAATCGACAGATGTCATCGGCAGATGTTTTCTAAGTTATCTTGTTAGATTCCACATGATTCCGTAATTTCAGCCTTCTATTTTTTTTTCGATACATCGTTCAGAACATTGTTGTAAAGTATGGGAGAAAGAATACACCCCGTTTTACACCATCGCAATTAAGTATAGGTTTGCCTAGGGTATTTTTATGAAGAACTCGACAGGTGCAATCTTGGTAGAGGAGTTGTAATAAGCTAATTTGTATATGTTAGGATTTAATAAATGTAAGTAAAGTTAATGTTTTTCTGTTGTGTATAGCTACCTACAGTATTGGCCATAAAGATAGCAACTTTTGATAATCATATTTTATTTTTATTCTATTCAATATTTTTAAAATTAAAAAAGTGTAATTCTTACCTTTAACAATCCTCTACATATATTATAGTAAAAAATTAAATTTTAATAGTAAATTCTATTTTTTTTATAGTATTTATTATTTTTACCTGGACATAAAGATAGCAACTAATCTTAAAAAAATCTTTTTTTTTATTAATTAAGAAAATGAATTATTATTAACAGATCATTTTTAATATTTTGTATAGTAAACACCAGTATTTATAACTTCCCGACATCTTTTCGCCATTAATTCTAATAATTTCGTGATCATTTCATTATCAATATTAGACCAGGCACCCTGCAAAGCTTTAAACAATTCTTCAATATTTGAATGCGTTTTGTTTCTAATCTTTCTGTTGACAATCTCCCAAAGGTTTTTTATTGGATTTAAATCGGGTGACTGTGACAGCCAAGTCATTACGTTAATTTTTGAATCCTCCAACCATTTTTTTACCAACTTCGAAGAATGTTTTGTGTCATTATCATGCTGAAAAATATGTTTTAAAGGCATGAACTCATCAGAATAAGGTTCCATAATATTTTGAAGGATGTCTATATATTTAAATCGATCCATTATTCCTTCAATGTGGTATTGAGGACCCATACCATATCCCGAGAAACAGCCCCATACAATACCGCCTCCGCCATGTTTAACTGTTGGCAAGGTGTATTTTTGAACAAATCTTTTATTAGCAGGCCTCCTAACATAACTTACACCATCACTTTTAAATAAATTGAAATTGGATTCATCACTAAAAATAACTTTTTTCCATTGATCCACAGTTCAGTCAATATGATTTTTAGCAAATTTTAATCGGGCCTTCACATTCTTTTTGGATAGAAGTGGTTTTTTAGCAGGAAGGCGACTAAAAAGATCCTCACTAACTAATCTTCTGCGAATAGTTCTTGTTGAGATGTTTTCTTGATCCATTTGTGGCAAAAGGCCCAAAATTTTCTCCGATGACAGAAAGGGGTTATTGGTAGATAATTAGATAATTTTTTTATCAGTTCGTTTTGTAGTTTTTCGTGGCCGTCCTGGAATTTTGAAACTTCAAACGTACCTTCTTCTCAAAATCGTTTTATAATTCGCGACACAGTAGATATATGAAGATTTAAATTTTGTGAAATCACATTTTGTAGCAGCCCGTCTTTAAAACCAGAAATTATGAAGTTTCTAATTTCACTTGAAACAGTTTTACTACGACCCATGATTGACAAATATAAACTGAAATATTACTTGTGCACAACATATAATTTATGGATAAAATCTGCATATAACAAGAAAATTCAAGTAGTTGCAATATTTTTGTCCAAGCAAAAATGAAGAAATAATTTATTATTAATCTGTAAGTCAGATTATTTGATTATTGATTGATGTAACAAACAAAATATGATTAAATTATAGAATTAAGAGTATTTATTTTCCAATATTATTATTAAAATTTGAAAAATTGAAAGATGTTAAAGTTGCAATCTTTATGGCCAATACTGTATATGAACCTTCTTAACAAGACAAAAGACCTCATTTAGTCTCAAATTTTGCAAAATATAATATTTGAAAAGTATAAAATTAATTATATCACAACAGTATTAGTGATTTTAATGGTACAAAGCAGATATTTCAGTAAATATTCTGTTCAGTTTTTTCTCGAGGCACTCGAATATTCTACGCTCTTATAATACTCTTTATTTCATTTAATATTATTTATATAATAAGAGAGCTAATTACGAGGTTACGAACGTTGTGCCACTTTGTAATATCATATTTCAATAGAAAATATTAAACAAGTTTTAACCAGCAAATATTGCAAAAAATATTCATTTAGTATTTTAAATAAGATTATAAGGAAGAGAAAATTTAATAGAATTAATTAATGGTGGTTTATATTAGAGCTGTGCCTAGATATTTCTTCACCTGAGACAAAAGGATAAAGGTGCTGTCCTGTATAGAAAAATCGAGCAGAAAAATGGCGTTTACGTATCAGCTACGTAGAAAACGTCAGGGTTGTTTATGTGTAGAAATGAAACAATGGTTAAAGTATTTCCACGATAACTATGAAATGACGTAGTACGAGAGCTACATTTTCAGTTTTTACAAAAACTAAGAAAGACATTTTTTTTTGTTTTTTGAATAAACTGTTTTGTTGCTTTTCAAAATATTCGCCTTTAAGATTTATACAATTTTGCATGCGTTCAAACCAATTCTCGAAACATTTTTTCCACTCTGAAGTTGGTATCACAAAAACATGATTTTCGAAGGCTTCAACAGCTTATTGAGGTGCTGAAAATCGCTGTCCACGCATATTTTGTTTGACACTGGGGAACAAAAAAAATCATTAAATGATAAATCAGGGCAATGAGACATTAATTTGATGTTTTTCTCCTTCAAATAATCAATTGTTTGACGTGCTGTTTAGGAGCTTGCATTGTCATGATGAAGAATGATGCGACGTTTTTGGTTGTTTTTCCTGATTTTGACGATGACTTCTGGCAAACAAATTATTGTATACTATCCAGCATTAACTGTTCTCCAGTACAACCAAAGAATCAAACATTTTCTTGGAAGTGCTTCGTGAACGAACAACTTTTGTGGGTTTCCTCACCTGTAACGATGTTGTATACGGATTTTGCAGTGCCTAGGTTGAATTTTTTTAGCATTCCCTTACATTAATCAACGAGCCTTTTTTGAGCTTCGGTCAAATTATGCAGAATCCATCGGGAACAGATCTTGTTCACAGCTAAATGTTCATGTAAAATCGAATGTGTTGCAGTCTTCGATATGCTAAAGGATGCCTCTATCTCACGGTGAGTCACATGCCGATATTCTTCAATCATTTTGCGCACAGCATCGATGTTTTTTTGAATTACAACCAATTTTGGTCGACTTTTACGAGATTCATCACTGACGGACGCAGGACAACGACGAAATTCTGCAAACCAATTGTAATCAGTCTTTTCTAATGGTGCTACATTACCAAAAGTTGAACGAAGCGAATCTATGCATTGTTGGTGAGCTAGGCCTTTACTAAAATCGTAAAAATTCATCCAACGAAAACCTTCACGAGTAATATTCATTTTTTCACAAACTTGTTTTTTTTTAACGCTCACTGCCTAAAAACTACTCGGTTAATTTATAAGCTACCACTGCTTTCACAATAACAAATGTCAAATTTTACGAATATAGCAATTTTACATTTCAATATTACCATCTAGTGGTCGTTTGTAAAACCATAAAAAGTAACCCTCGTATCACTTTCCATGTGCCTCCGACTTTTGTAGACGTAGTAGTTAGCGTTTGAAATCTATTCTAATTTAGTTACGCTCGGTTTTCGTAAATGAGACCCAAACTAGCTGCGGACAGAGAGGTATTCTACAAGGTGTCTCAAAAGAAATTTTATAGTTATTTAGCGTACTGCGTGAACGCAACGTATCCGAGGGACGCGGGGGTTATGTCAATCGGTAGCCTGGCTCTTGGGAATTTGGTCGCTATGGAGCGTTTCTCGGGAGCAGACCGCGCGTTATGCGTGCGAGAGTTTTACAAAAATGGTGATTCGGCGACTGTAGCGCGTAGAAAATTCTGCAGTATTCGAGGTTTTCGCCACTTAAATGATGCGCCAAGCATTCCTCTCATTCGACATTGGGTTAA
Organism: Liopterus haemorrhoidalis; assembly: GCA_963971575.1. Classification (NCBI taxonomy): domain Eukaryota; kingdom Metazoa; phylum Arthropoda; class Insecta; order Coleoptera; family Dytiscidae; genus Liopterus; species Liopterus haemorrhoidalis. The sequence continues at coordinate 35,493,096 of OZ020621.1, forward strand.
AAAGTTTGAAGAGACTGGTACAACGCTGGATAAACCAAAATCCGGGCGACCTAGGTCATCAAGAACGGTAGAAAACGTGGAGAATGTTAATCAGTCTGTTCGTGATGACTCGAACCTTTCAATTCGGAAGCGCGCAAGTGCTTTAAATGTGCATAGATCATCATTACATCGCATTATGCACAAAGACCTAAAGCTGCACCCCTACAAAATTCAATTGGTGCAAGAATTAAAGCCCCAAGATGCCAGTCAGAGACTTAATTTCGTAAATCAGGTGATTGAGCGATTTTCAACGTTTACCAACATTTTGTTTTCGGATGAAGCTCATTTTCATCTTAATGGCCACGTAAATAAGCAGAACTGCCGCTACTGGAGTGCAACGAATCCGAAACGCAAACATCAGAAACCCCTACATTCGCCTAAAGTGACCGTATGGGCTGCGACGTCGGCGCGAGGAATTATCGGCCCTTACTTTTTTGAAGACGAAAGGGGGCGTGCAGTTACAGTGAATTCAGAGCGTTATGTGGAGATGTTAGACAACTTCTTGGTACCTGAACTGCAAAACTTTCCTGGCTATAACCAAAGAACATGGTTACAACAGGACGGAGCAACTTCACACACGTCCAATATGTCTCTGCCACGTGTTCGTGAAATTTTCTCAGGCAAATTGATCTCCCGGAGAGGTGACATAAATGGCCCTCCACGCAGTCCAGATTTAACCCCTATGGACTTTTTCCTATGGGGTTATCTTAAATCTAAAGTTTACGCCAATAAACCGACTTCACTGGCGCATTTGAAAGAAAATATCCGTCACGAAATGGCAGCCATCCCTGAGTCCACCTGCCGAGACGTCATAAGTAATTTTACTGTTCGATTAAATGAGTGCCGAGAACGCCATGGTCTACATTTAGACGATATTATTTTTAAGAAATAAATCCCCAAAAAGTGTATTTTAATAATAAATAAACATTTTTTCTATATACGGCTTACTTTTTTTTTAATCGATCCACTAAATATAAAATTTCTTTTGAGACACCTTGTATCTAACGAAGAAAACAACTTCCGTTTCAACTCATTTTCATGGGACAAGTTGGCATCTCTACTTCCGTCCTCAAAATTCTCGTTTTGCGCCTCTGAGGTTCCATGGAAATGCCAAGGTTTCATTAGTTTCAAATAGTTTTCTTAAATGTTCTCTCACATTTGTTCTTGTCCTGATGATCATTAAAACATCTATTTATTTAATAGCAAATTTCAGAGTTTGATTGGATTTCTCTTCTGAAACAGCTTATCCAGAGCCGGCCTTTTTCGCAAAGGGGCCGGGTGTAAGTAAGATTTTTGGGCCCCAAACAATACATCAAAAATAAAAACCCCTGATATATTTTCTTATAATAAAGAAATTAAAATTTAATAAGTGAATATCGTAATTCAATAAATTTTCATAAGCCAGTCTCGGACGAGTGGGCTGCAGAAAATTGCTCTTGAACACTTGAATATCTGTACAGTATTAGAACTTCTCTCGTAAGATAAGTAAAATCTCATAAATATTGATCTATCTTTGCTATTATTTTTATGATAATACTAAAGTGTTAGTCGATACAGCTATGATATTATAACTTACACAAAAAAAAAAAAAAAACAGACACCTACGTATTCTGATTTAAGATTAATATTTTTCTATAGATATTATGTATAATATCTGATAGGGTTGTGTACTATTACCCCTGCTGTACAATATTTATAGTGAACATCTTATGAAATCTGTATTGGATGGATGCAATAGCGGTATCTCTGAAGGAGGACAAAAACTATAACACTTTCAGTTTGCTGATAACACTCTTCTTATTGCTGGAAGGGAGGAAGAACTTTTGAATTACGTGCAGATTACAGTTTGAAAATAAACTGCAACAAGACTAAAATTATGATTGCTGATCGTGTAAACTAGTCTCTCCTAAAATCCCAAAAAATTGCTGATTGGGGAATTGTTAACAGAACAATATTTCTTAGTTCACTAAGGGCCGAGAGTTCCAGTTTCCAAAAAAATTATGTTGCTAATAAACTTATTGGACAGTTTATTAGCAACATAATTTTTTTTTTTTTGTTCCACCCCGATATAGTTATTAGGTTGCTAATAAATAGGCTTATTTGTCTAATACCTTATAGGCAACATGGAGTGCTTAATAAAGTGACATACGCAAAAACTCAGTTCGCAAAATGTGTTAATATTTCAATTTTAATTGAAAAACAGTATAATTTTAAAAGAATATACGAATGTGTAGTTTTTAAACATTTCTATAATGGTGATTTATATACATTTTAGTTGCATTTTGACGAAATCGACGATCTGTTTGGAGGAATTTAAAAATTATGGACAACCGTTTTTAGAATATTTTGGTCATTTATTGTAAATGTGATATATAAAGAACAATATATATTTAATGAACATTGTCTTTTATTTTTATATATGTATTTATTTCAATTACGATTACAAGACATTACAAACAATACTTTAAGCATTACTATTTGTATAAAAATTATAGAAAATAAGAAGACAGACGCAATTATTGGCAGAATAATAAAGATGTGTGGCTGAAAATTGCTGATAAGTTTAATTCATATTGTTTAAGGAATGTAAAATAAAGCAAAATATGGCTGTCTTCTTATTTTCATTCACTTTTGTATTATAAAATGCTATTTTTATTAACTCCTTTTCTATTTATATTGTCCTCTTTTTCTGTGATAAAATTTGTTGAACGCCGTTTAATTATCATTTTAACAGTAACACAAATAATATACGTAATGTCATTGAATGTAAAGTCAAACTATTTATTGTCAAAATATTTAATGTCAAAATATTCAGTGTCAAAATTTCATCTCACTTTAGCTCTACAAATTTACGTATAGCTCTATCTCTCTTGCACCGTGTTACTATCTTCATAAGAAATACCAATACAAAAACAAAAAATTATGTTGCTAATAAACTATTAGAAGGATTTTGAAAGTTGGAAATCACCAATAAATTTATTAGCTTCATAAATATGTTATGTGTCTAATAACTATTAGGGAGTTTATTAGGAACTGGAACTCTCGGCCCTTAGCCATAGTTCAGGTGCTTGTCAATTTGAACTCTGCTGCATTCAACAGACACGCGTTGCAATGAGGGACCTGACTAAGATTTGGAAAAACAAAAATACATCGCGTTAAACCAAATAATAATAATAAATGGCGGAGTCCACACTCTATAGGTGTGCCACCACCATCCTGAAACCATTATGCACATTCTGTCTGCTTGTTCATTTCTTGCAGCGTCGAACTACGTATCTCGACATAATGTTGCTCTACACGTGATCTACTACAACCTTAGATATGCCAGTGGTATTGACCAAATACCGATTATACCGTACATCCCTTCTGAAATAGAATCGACGGTGGCAAATTCAAAGTGCCGCATTTATTGGAATTTCTCCTTTCCCACCTCGAGGTTACTGACAGCCACTAAGCTGGACATAGCCCTCCTGGATATCGAGACCAAACAGATGTTTGTGATCGAATTCTCAAGTCCAGCTGAGAAGAATATCTCTCCTAAGGAAGGAGGAAAAGAGGTCAAAGTATATGGATCTCTTGTCCGAACTTAGAAAGCTGTATTCAGGGTATAAAGTTAAGCTTGTAGTCCTGTTAGTTAGTGATGAAAGCCTCCTACTGAAGGGAAATCGTGGCCTTTCCCACCTACAGATCGTCTGCCATCTCTTTGATCTGTAGGATGCAGAAAGCAGTATTGCTCGGGTCACTCCGCATTGTGTGGGTACTGGATCTGGCGTAATATCCGCGTCTGCATATCGCCAGCGTTTGGTACGCAGTCGTATGTATTTAGGTCCACTAGTCTCTAGTATGACGTGGATCAAAAGGTTACTGAAGTTTGAGATTAGTGGACGGTTGTCAAGATTAGACAAACCCCAAATAATAATCGTCTATTCAACTAAAAATAATTTACAAGTTACATCAAAAAGGATAAGTAAATGAAAACAAAGTTTACAAGTAAACAATTATTTAACAATAAAATAAATACAAGCTACTCGTTTAGATATACTTGAATAGAATAACTTGTTTGGCAACATTTTTATTAAAATATATTTGAATTTCTTCGCACTTATACTTCTATCATAGGCGGTGATTTTATTGAAAATATTGTATCCAATATTCATCCTTCTCGTTACATCCAGTCGTGATTGTGACACAGTTCGTTTTTCTGTGAATCTTATGTTGTAAATATGAGATTCTTTGCGCATATAAAGATTTCCACATATTTTCTATATTTCCATGGCTTGAAGAAATATAAACTGCGAATGAAGCGAGAGTATATTTAATTTCTTGAAAATTGGTCTGCAATGTGCTTTGTTGGTGCATTTACAATGAAGCTTTCTTCTGAAGCAGAAATATCATTTCCTTCCTTGACGAACTTCCCCAGATTGACAATTTTTTTTGCTATGACACCATGACTAAATGAGTTAGTGATTAGTATATTGTCTGTGCTTTTTTTTTATTCAAAATCTTCCTTACTTGTCGTATGGCATAAATTGCTTTGTTTAGTTTTCCACTTTACCTGTCGATGAGGCATTTCCAAAATCCAGAAGTAGGGCAGAAAGTCTCCGGTGTCGGACCTGCGATTTTTTACCTGTTGTATGTGATGATCATGCTATTAGTTTTCTTTTGGTTTAAATGAAGTTTATTTACCTCAACCTAATATTTTTTTAAGAGGAAATCTTTTATAGGAGAATAGAGAATTATTGCAACCTCTGTTCTACTGATCTTTTAATAAAGTTTTCCTTTATTTGACATGTGCGCATGCGCAGTTGATATATCCTTAATTTCTTTCTTTTATTTAAATACAGGCAACCTATATTTAATTTAAATAACGGCAAAGCATTTTTTATTTAAAGCACCTTAATTTTGACAGGTCTTCTGTCAATATAACCTCAAAATTAACAACGGAGTAAATTCGAACAAAAAATTGGTGACTTTTCTTGTGAGTAATGATGCAAGCTAAAGATAAAAAACGTTGACGATTTAAATACGAGGACGATGTTATTCTTCTCCGAGAAATTGTGTCACGAAACCCTTTTGCGAATGGTTGTGCCGTATGCGAGTATGCCGTATGGGAAAAAAATAGTCTGTTGCAGTTAACTCATATAAGAGTTGCAGTTAACTTCTATATTCATTACGATTTCGATCTATCAATTTGGCATATTTGTCAAAATAAAGTATGAAGCAAGAGCACCGTTGCAATAACACTCTTTAAAACATCATGAAAAATTTTAATACAGGATACTTTATTAGAGGTTTCTTTTAATAAAGTCAGCTTTTTTTCACTTTGCAATATCTCTCTAATATAAAAATGACGCATGAAAGTTTTGGGATGCTTTTAAGTAATATAAAAAAGTATATATATATATTTGATGAGGAAGACAATTCAGAAGAATTTTCAAAACCAAAAAATATTTTGGAAAAAGTGTTTGAATATGCAGAGAGTATTGTTCCAAACATGACTACAAATCAATTTAAAGTACATTTCCGCTTATATCCAGAAAATGTTGGGTCTTTTTAAGTGTATTTACATGTTCCATCATGAGGTTCATGTCTGTACTATTTATTTTGTTATTTTGTAAATTCTGCAGGCATAAACAATGATATCTTGATTGTTTTCACTCATATTGTTTTGGAGAAATAATAACTTGAATTTTTATCGCGAAAAACAGCATTGCACAGATTGCCAAACGATCTTTGTGCAGCAGAGAGCACACAGAAACTTTATGACGAACGTTTATTGTGTAAATTATGCAGAATGTGTAGATTATTAGCTTATGCCGAACGCACATATAGTTGACTTTCACTTTTTACCGACCGCCAACATATATAAGGGAGGTATTGTGATCATACCAATTTTGACGTTTCGAGATTTCGATGGATCTCCACGAATTGAGGTCCCTACATAACGTTTTGACTATTTTTAGCATGATGTCTGTCCGTCCGTCTGTCCGTCTGTCTGTCTGTCCGTCTGTCCGTCTGTCCGTCTGTCTGTGTACACGTGCAGAGCAAATTCGGCTGAAAGAATTTTTATGAAACTTCATATTTAAGCTTCTGCCATCAATGGCACAAGTTGATCAACTTTTGGAAAAAATCGGTTGAGTAAAAATGGGAGTTTACTCGTGTCGATTTTAAGATTTTTGTATATTTTTGTATTAAGTATCTATTTATTCCTACTTATATGTAACGTTTCCATGTTTATGATAAATAATATCTCTGTTGGAAAATATTTGGCCAAGTTATTTCTACTGTGCTGCTAGAATCAAGAGATACTCGACTGACATATTCATAAACATAGTTTGTGATTGCGGTCGGTCCTGTGGTGGCCACAGCTGATTTTTAGGGTTTTGTAGGTATGACCAAAAAACCCTTATACCGTCATTTTGTCGTCTGTCTGTCTGTTTGTTTGTCTGTCTGTCTGTCTGTCTGTTCGGTAAAAATTGTAGCCAAACGGCTAAACCTAGAGAGTTGAAATTTGGCATGCTTATACAACTCTTTGACCCGCACATAGGAAAAATACTAAAACATCTAAAAAACATATCCCCCTAAAAATATAAACAAATATGTGCTCATCGAAAAAAAAAATATTTTTTTATACTTCTGAGTAGGGTATCAAATGAAAGCCCTTGGTACGTGGATTAACGATCAAATTTTTATTTTTGCAAAATAAATTATTTTGAAGCGATTTTTGTCAAAATTGTGCAAAAATTTTTTGTTCCACACCCTGTAGCCCTGATGGTTTAAACTAAAAATCTGAAAAAATTCTAAGTAATGTACATTGGTGTGAACCGAAATAGTTCAACAGGAATTTTTGATCAGATTAGGTTTTTGGAAAAAAACGCATTTTTTGTGATTTTTTGCTAATAATGTACACAAGTTATAGCTTGTAACACGCCACACTGTAACATGTGTGCTGGTCTAGTGGTATTAGACGCTGATTTTTCACGCAAGTAACCTGATCCGAAAGGAATCGAACCCTGTGAGAAGAGACTATATTATTTTTTGTTTTTCTTTTTAATTTTTATATTGTTTAAATTATTTTTTCAAAATTCTAGTTATATTTTGGCAAATGTTGCATTTAATTTTTAAAAGCGTAAATTTAATAGCCAGTGGAAATTGTTTAAATTATAATTTAATTCTGTTTCAATGTACACGAAATCAGAGGGGCGGAATTCTATACCGTTATTACAAAGAAACCCGAGCTGTTTTAAATCCCACTATGTTTAATCCCTTTGTAGTTTTATTATTTGTAAAGGGGCTTTAAAATGGTTTTACGTAGTTTTAAACTGATATTTCATTAGAATATTTCAGTTTTCTCAAATGTTCTGTTAATAGCCCCAGATGCTGTACTTTTACAACTTTAAGTATTAGTTCAATTTATGATAATGAGGATTTTCTCCCTAAAACAGAATAAACATTCCGAATAAGCAACAAGCAAGAGCCAAAACCTTTTTTGTGTGAGTTTTTTTACATAATGTCGCCATTTATTCCATCTGGGTTTGATGTCGCCGGGCGTCAGAGGGTATCGGAAGATGGCGTACGGAGCGTGAATCCTGGATGCGAGCCTGTCCAGACAGACAATCTAGCTTATTTACGGTACCGTGCTCTGTCTCTGACCGGAAAACGATGTTTCGATGTTGTCACTTGTTTAAATAGGATTCGTGTTTAAGCAAAGGATAAAGGACAAAAAACAGTAAAAGAAGATTGGAAAATGGACACTTTAGTATATTGGATTTACTTCTAAATTTAAATATAGCAAAGGAAATTGAAAACTGGTATTTAAATTGAAAGAAAAAAATTGAATTAATGAACATTTTGATGAACAAAAATAAACAAGTCTGTCTGTTTCTTTGTTTGAGATTTGCGCTAAAACAGCTGGACGTATTTTCACGTATGATTACAGAACAAAACCGAGATTTGAATATATGCTATGTTATACAGCCTATACGGCATTTCAGACAATTTATTCTAAAGCCTCGTTTATAATAGATAAGCTACATAAGCATAAAAATTACACTACTCTCTTTGTCCTGTTTATTACAAACAGATGTTTTGAAGGCCCAAACCCATTGCTTCATACGTATGCGTTATGTTAAGGAGTTATTATAAACCAGGATTTACGAGGGTTGCTGGCACGGCTAGACTAGCGGTCCCGTGTAGCTGTCTAGCGGTTTTTTTTCTTTTTATTTGAATTGAGCATGTTGTTTTAATAAAAGTTTTGTTTAAATTGTATTTTCGAAGTATAAATTAAGTTTTCAAAGTAAGAAAATGCTTAACCTCAAATCTACAAGTCCAAAATTATTTATTCAAATTCTTATTATAATTTGTCATTATTTTTCAGAACAATATTGTCACGGGGTGAATTCAAGAACGGAATCTTTTCTGCAAAATTTATTATATAATATTAATTTACATCAGAATATAATTATTTGTCAGAATGGCTGCTGGCGTTGTCCGTTAGAAACTGTTATTCCCGTTCTTGCCCCGGCTTCTCCAGGATCGGTCGAACCACCCCAGGTATCCGCACGAGGCGAACTCGTGGAGAAGCCCTGTAGACGACATTCACATCTCGGGTTGGCGACTTCAACAGCTGGGCTGGTCCTTGGGAAACGTACTCACAAAAATGACTACTGCTTGGCTACCAAGAAAGGCTAACTTGAATAACTAACTCTGAATGACTAACTTGAATGACTAACTTCAATGACTAACGAACTCTATTCCCTAAGATCATTTTATAACTGTTAACCAGGACACTATGACGTCAGGTCGTACCTCAATTGTTTTGGAAAAATCATTCATTTGTGTAATTGTTGGCAGCAATTAAAGACCATAGTCAGCAAAATTGAATAATGTTTATCAAGAAATTAGAATGTAGTTCAAAACTTATGTTGACAAACACGCAACACTCTGCACATTCTTTAATTCCCAAAACCGTAAGTCAGCAACCTTGACCTACACCGGTTAAAGACCGCTCAAGGAATTGGGACATTAATACAATTATATCATAATTGTGACAATATTACTTAATTTTGAAAAATTTACGTTAATAATCGTTATTATGGCAAGTAATATAGCAATAAGTCTGTCTGCCGTTTTAAGGAACAATAAGTTTTTATTTTATCCATTATTGTTTGTCCGATTTAAAAAGAAATAAGAAGACCGTGAACACCCTGTATAACAAACATATAATGGAGGCTATATTTCACGAGGATGAGGTTGTTACTTGTAGAATAAGTTATTAAAATACTCCAAATCTGTACACACCTTGCTCCACCTACTTTGGATGTTTTCATACTACGCAGATCTTCATCTTGCCAAGAACGACGTATATCTTTGAAAATCCAGGTTTCATCTATAAATATAAATTTGTAGAGTCCTTCCTGTTTTAACTTCACATATTCTTTAAGAAATTTTATTCTTTTCATAACGATTTGGGGAAGTTCCATTAGGCCACGTCGTGGATCGTCCTTTTTATATTTAAAACCTATATTTCTTAAAATCTTCCAAAGGAAAGTTTTCCACCATCATACAGTCCCCTTACATGCAATTTTATATTAATAGTGACAACGGTAACAAGCTCTCCTAAAATCAAATGTATTTATTAAGACTACGGTGCATCTCATAAATTGCATTACGTATTCCAGCTGTTGTAAAATTGTCTAATTCTACAACAGATTTAGTACGGGTTTGTTTCATTTTCGGGCTATTGACAGCTTCACCTCTCGCTTGTTGTACAGCGATTTTGTTTACTTTAGAAATGCTGACATCTAATGCAGCAGCAACTCTTTAAAAAGTTAATAAGCAATTATTTGTAGAAAAATATTCAAGTGAAAATACCATAGATATAAACAAAATTTAATATTTACTTACAACTCCACACATTTCAAATCCATTAAAGGTCCAGCATTATCTCGCTCTCTTTCAAAATAATTAATAAGAAACCATCCTTTGAGCGCAGCTATTAAGAGCTTTCAGAATTTCTATTACAATAATATTTTATTTAATGTAAAATCAAGTTTAACCTCTGAACAGTACAATTTAAACGTGACAACGTGTAAAAATGTTACCAACATTCAGTAAAAAAATGTACCAACTGATTAATGGTCTGATGTTGGTTAAATCATATTATGACATTGGTACTTAAAATAACCAAGTGTGACGTCATCTCATATTTACTGTGAACGGAGATTATTCATAACGCACAAGGCAAATATTGCGGAAAGGAAAAAATTGTTTTTTTTTTTAATTTAATTTTTATACTTTATTTTTTTATCCTTGTCAGTTCACGGGCCACCGGAAAATTCCTGGTATCGCACCAAGCTAGTCTAGCCCTGGTGTCGGGTAATGCTAATTAACCTTTTCCGTACCGAATTTATTTCGCATAGTATTACCTGCCGGCCCGAATTAATTTGCTGACTGCGCATAAAATTGCAAACTTTTGCTTAAAATAACATAGCGCGCGTTCTATTTACACTAGAATAAAAAACTAAAAACAAGGCTCTTCTTCCGAATAAGATACACCGGGTTCAATATCCTCTTCTAATTCTTCGTCTGAATCATCATCTAATATAACTTCTCGTAATTCTGAAAATGCACTTTCTATTTGGTCTCCCATAGTGAGGGAATAAATAAAAAAGTTCAAACCGTAAATTATGTTCGAAAACTAATTTTTAAATCAAATTTTTATAAAAGTTTAACATATAAACTATATGCACTGCCCAACTACACTGTTTAGAAGATGTAACATAACTAAATTTAAATCAAAATTTTCTAAACAAAAATAAAGTTTGTTTACTTAAAAGAATGGCTGAGCGGCAAAGTACAAAGTAAAGTTACTTTGTATGGAGCATATCTAATATATGGCTTAATAACTGTAAACTTGGGTGGTTTGTTTATTTTAACTCACGCCTACACGTATGACAGCAATGAAATACGATATGCATTACTAGCGGTCTATAGATCGACCATTGGGCCGGCAGCGAATACTCACATCGGTTAATATATCGACCATTGGTCCTTTAAAGGTTACAACGCTGAGTGCCATGAAGTATAATACGTGGGTTGCACCCACGTTAGTGTTTAAGGTGTTGCCACACATATGCTATACTTCACTGCAGACCGTATTATTTTGTGATGTAGTTATACAAGAGTTACCTTTTATGTTTTTACAAACGACCACTAGATGGCAATATTGAAATGTGTCATTACTATTTTCGTAAAATTTGTTATTGTGAAATCAGGGGTAGCTTATAAATTGACCGAGTAGTTTGTTGACAGTGAACGTTTAAAAACAAGTTTGTGGAAAAATGGATATTACTCGTGAAGGTTTTCGTTGGATGATTTTTTACGATTTTAGTAAAGGCCTAACTCAACAACAATGCTTAAATTCGCTTCGTTCAACTTTTGGTAATAAAGCACCATCAAAAAAGCCTATTTACATTTGGTTTGCCGAATTTCATAGTGGTCGTGCGTCCGTCAGTGTTGAAACTCGTGAAGGTCGACCAAAATCGGTTGTGATTCAAAAAAAGATGGATGCTGTGCACAAAATGATTGAAGAAGATCGGCATGTGACTTACCACGACATAGAGGCATCCTTTGGTATATCGCAGACTGCAATACATTCGATTTTGCTTGAACATTTAGCTGTGAAAAACATCTGTTCCGATGGATTCCGCAGAATTTGTCTGAAGCTCAAAAAAGGCTCGTGTTGATTGGTATAAGGGAATGCTAAAAAAAATCAACCTAGGGACTGCAAAATCCGTATACAACATCGTTATAGGTGACGAAACTTGGATTTATTCATATGAACCGGAAACTAAGCAAAAACCCACTATTTGGGTCTTCCAAGGTGAACTGAAATCCACAAAAGTTGTTCGTTCACGATGTACTTCCAAGAAAATGATCGCTTGTTTCTTCGGTTGTACTGGACATGTCGCAACCATTCCTTTAGAGGATTGGAGAACAATTAATGCTGAATGGTATACAACAATTTGTTTGCCAGAAGTCATCGACAGAATTTCATAGTGGTCGTGCGTCCGTCAGTGATGAATCTCGTGAAGGTCGACCAAAATCAGTTGTGATTTAAAAAACATCGATTCTGTGCGCAAAATGATTGAAAAAGATCGGCATGTGGCTTACCGTGAGATAGAAGCATCCTTTGGCATATCGCAGACTGCAATACATTCGATTTTGTATGAACACTTAGCTGTGTGAACACTTAGCTGTGAAAAAGATCTGTTCACGATGAATTCCGCATATTTGACCAAAGCTTAAAAAAGGCCCGTGTTCAGAGCTTTTAAATTAGTCGACTATAGGTTATAAATTGTTCACTGTTGATTGTCACTAACAAGTTTTTCATATGGTTTACGCTAGCAACTATTCAGAGCTCTAAATTTAACACTTTATACAAGGTGTCTCAAAAGAAATTTTATATTTATTTAGCTTACTGCGTGAACGCAACGTATCCGAGGGGCGCGGGGGTTATTTCAATCGGTAGCCTTGCTCTAGGGAATTCAATCGCTATGGAGCGTTTCTCGGGAGCAGACCGCGCGTTATGCGTGCGAAAGTTTTACAAAAACGGTGATTCGGCGACTGTAGCGCGTAGAAAATTCTGCAGTATTCGAGGTTTTCACCACTTAAATGATGCGCCAAGCATTCCTCTCATTCGACATTGGGTTAAAAAGTTTGAAGAGACTGGTACAACGCTGGATAAATCAAAATCCGGGCGACCTAGGTCATCAAGAACGGTAGAAAACGTGGAGAATGTTAATCAGTCTGTTCGTGATGACCCGAACCTTTCAATTCGGAAGCGCGCAAGTGCTTTAAATGTGCATAGATCATCATTACATCGCATTATGCACAAAGACCTAAAGCTGCATCCCTACAAAATTCAATTGGTGCAAGAATTAAAGCCCCAAGATGCCAGTCAGAGGCTTAATTTCGTAAATCAGGTGATTGAGCGATTTTCAACGTTTACCAACATTTTGTTTTCGGATGAAGCTCATTTTCATCTTAATGGCCACGTAAATAAGCAGAACTGCCGCTACTGGAGTGCAACGAATCCGAAACGCAAACATCAGAAGCCCCTTCATTCGCCTAAAGTGACCGTATGGGCTGCGATGTCGGCGCGAGAAATTATCGGCCCTTACTTTTTTGAAGACGAAAGGGGGCGTGCAGTTGCAGTGAATTCAGAGCGTTATGTGGAGATTTTAGACAACTTCTTGGTACCTGAACTGCAAAACTTTCCTGGCTATAACGAAAGAACATGGTTCCAACAGGACGGAGCAACTTCACACACGTCCAATATGTCTCTGCCACGTGTTCGTGAAATTTTCTCAGGCAAATTGATCTCCCGGAGAGGTGACATAAATTGGCCTCCACGCAGTCCGGATTTAACCCCTATGGACTTTTTCCTATGGGGTTATCTTAAATCTAAAGTTTACGCCAATAAACCGACTTGACTGGCGCATTTGAAAGAAAATATCCGTCACGAAATGGCAGCCATCCCTGAGTCCACCTGCCGAGACGTCATAAGTAATTTTACTGTTCGATTAAATGAGTGCCGAGAACGCGAGGGTCTACATTTAGACGATATTATTTTTAAGAAATATATCCCCAAAAAGTGTATTTTAATAATTAATAAACATTTTTTCTATATACGGATTACTTTTTTTTTAATCAATCCTCTAAATATAAAATTTCTTTTGAGACACATTGTACAATGTCAATTGTCGATATTTTTCCAAACTTCTTGTAAGTGAGTTGTTTTAATGAGACAGACGTATAAACACATTGGCTATCTCAGTCTACACCGAAGAGAGCTTTTGTATTGCCTTTACATAACGTAACAAAATGCATCGCGCCGATTACAAGAAATCTCGCTCAAAATTACAAATACGAACAGTAAATATGATCAGTTTAGTTAATTAGGTTAGGTTAGGTTAATAAAAATCTAGGATAACAGAATTAGTAAAACGATAATAGATAATAAGCCTTTTATGGAACCACCGTAGTTGGTTTAAATACACACAGATGTCGCACTATTCGTAACGCACTAATTTACTTAGCTGTAAACGCTGCCCTGAATGTTAAAACTATCTACTAAACTTGTGCATAACGCACAATGCACGGTCAACTAATTTTAATAGCTCTGAACGCAGCTTTATTTGCAGAAATGGTAAGAATATAGGGTACCTATTCTGAAATCTTGTGCACCTAATGTCGTCTTTGTTGAAGTGTCGCATGAAATGTTACTTTTGGTATTTTCGAATCTCTCAGACGAAAATATTTATGCGGCAATATGTCGAGAAAATTTGCTATTTGCTTAACTTAAAAAAAAATAATAATAAACATCAGCTGTAATCTCCAATTTTAAATTTCGGAGATTTAATATTTTTAACCATTAATTATAATATGGAACAACCAGACTAAATCGCACGAGCCAGGCGATTTAAATTTCGGCATTTAGCTGTCATTAAAATAACTGATGATCTTTTTAAAAGTTCTTTCCTGCGAAACAAAGGATAAGTAAGAGTCGAAATTAATTTAGTTGAACCCATTGACATCAACTCCGTGGCAAAGGAAGGGAATAATTGCTCCTTGCTAGACAATGTCCTATTCAAAAACCCGTCACACTTTTAAAATGAAACCTTTTAAATTAAAAATTTGCCGCCGGGGTGAATATGAAAAGCCGATGCTTGTGCATCGTCTACTTTTCTGGTTTATCCCCGTTCAGCTTTATGCGTCTAGACAAAATTAAGTTATTTCTCAAAATGTACTTAATTTACCGAACAAGCAAAATTATATTATTTTTCAGGTTTTATCAGCATTAAATTTACATGCGAAAGATAGTTATGAACTGGGAGTATGTTATAGTTTATCTATGCAAATATCCCAGTCTTTTGTAAGACGTTGTATTTATGAATTTACCTTCTCTTAAACAGATAAGAAATATTAAAGAAACTAGCAGACTCGTTGCCAGCAACGTTGGCAAACTGATATCGAATAAAAATCAATATAAGCAGGAATCAATTATTAAAATTTGCATGATTCTGCGTATATTAACAAAACAAAAACGTTTCTTGATTATACCTAGGAAATCCTAAAAATCTGCTTAATGCGTGTCGTTTAAAAATTAATATCCGGCCGGGTACGGCCCGCGGGCCATATGGTGGACATCAATGGTATAGCTGTTTCTGATTATACCTAGGAAATCCTAAAAAGCCGCTTAATACGTGTCGTTTAAAATTTAGTATCGGACCGGGTACGGCCCGTGGGCCATATGCTGGACATCAATGGCATAGCTGTTTCTGATTATATCTAGGAAATTCTAAAAAGCCGCCCAATGCGTGTCGTTTAAAAATAAGTATCGGGCCAAACACCCGCAGGCATAACGTTAATTGACACAACATTCTTTAATTAAGCCAAGGTATATAATGACTGGAGAGCTAAGAGCTATATTCTCGCTAAAGCTAAACACATAGTGAAGCAGAGAGCAAAGCAGCGATGAAAGCGGAGAGCAAAGTGGCGAAATTAAATAAATGAATTCCTGTTAACACGCGCATAGTGGAGCGTACTGCAGCGAGGTTATATCGTTGTTATAGTCAAGCAAAGCGACGCATTCAAACAATTTTGATTTCTCTGCTATCATCGTTGCTAAAATAGTTGTTTAAAATGGATATTGAGGCATTTACAAGTAGTTCTCATTTATAAGAGGTATTTATAGTAGGTTCCGATTGAAATTTGTCCAGTTTTTACCAATTTATGTTGCATTTTTTCCAAAATATAATCAAACGTTGAAATACTCATGCGAAAATAAGAATGAAACTTTTCTGGATGTTCGCGGAGTTGCATATAGAAATAATAAAATTCACCATGTATATGTCTACTTTTATTTATTCTGTGAACATTGCACCTTCTATTCTAATAATTTGGTTGGAGTTTCTTTTAGAATTGGTAATAAATTTTGTAAAAATGTTAGCCTGTGACGTGCGTATGTCGGGCATTGAAAAAATATGTGGTCCAGGCTATCTGAGAATGTAAGTAATGCCCGAGACGACCGAAGGGAGTTGAGAGTATTTTCATTTGACTAAACCATCACTTTACTCCCTAGATCACTGGTTCTGAACCGGTGCTCCACGAGCGTGTTGCTAGTGCTCCGCGAAATTTTTAAATCCGAATTATAGTGTTGACTCCAATCATATCTTATTACCCAGATAGAGCATTGACTCTATATATATGTAAAATTGATTATGTATAATATATAATCAATGTTATTTTTACCTGTTTTGTAATAATTATGTTTAATTTTCAATAAACATGATGTGTTTGTTTTGATGTATTTGTTTGTTTTTTTGCCTTTTTGATTTTGGTGCTCCGCGAATTTATCTTATGATCAAAAGTGCTCCGTGACTTAAAAAAGGTTAAGAACCACTGCCCTAGATACATAAATAACTATTTCTCTACGTATTCCCTCTTATAAAGGGTACATTCGAGTTGTACAGGGTAGAGCGAGCGCTGAGTGAACAGTTGATGATGACGTCATGCATAGAACACTGACGGATCGGAGCAACTCGAACACGGAACGAGCTTGGATTGTGACGTAAAATCTAACTGTCAGATTAGTTCACGTCAGTTATGCATCAAAATTATGTACTTCGGTTTGCCGTTGAATTATTTTTCAATAATCAAGAATCTGAACAATTAAATTTAGAAAAAGTGTGGGGGTTTGCAGAAAATACGGTACCAAATTTTACAGATCGTCAATTCAAATTACATTTGGGGGTCAGCTCCTACAGTTTTCGAAAATGTTATTGTAAAACTGCAAGCAGTGCCTGACGAAGTTCAATTGAGACCTGGGGGAAATCCCGAGAAAAAACTCGAGAAACAGCTTATATGGTACCTTGCCAACATTGAGAGCTCCTAGCAATTTACAAATTGAACGTAACCCTGTTTCTTCCATGTTAATTTTAAGCACGGTATATTTAATTATTTTTATGTTGTGTTTACAAACACAAATACAAAAAATGGTAGTTTTTCCCGCCGTTCCCCCATCTTTTTTCGTCATACCCTATTTGCCCGGCCTTAAAACCCCGGGCACATAGCGCAGGCTGAATTCGATTGTACCCAAAATCAGATCTCATGACGTATTTTCAACATTTAATGCTTTTGTTAAGAAAGGCGTACGTATACGTCTTCGTATATATGGGTCAAATGAACGTAGACCATTTTTTTTCTTTTTATTCGACTTTTTACTGTGTTATGTGACTAGAAACATATATATTTTACTGTATATTGTATGTTGGTTACGAGAACTGTACGGTTGTGTTTTTAAAAATATTTTAAGATAACAACCTTGTACAGGCTGTCGTAGGTTACGAGGACCGTAGCTTTACGTGTATGCACCCTTGTGTATTTTCAATTACTTTGAAGTATATCATACTAATATATCTTCAAACAGTCAAGATCCTAATTGAAAAATGTATAGAATATAATATAGCACTGGTACTGATATTCGTCGACTTCGAAAAAGCTTTTGATACTGTTGAACTTTGATCAATATTAATAGCATTAAATGATTGCAGAATAGTTTATTGCTACAACCATACAATAAAATATATCAAGACTAAAGCAACAGCTAGTATTGTACAAGTTCGGCCAGTGAAACCTGACGGTTTTGTAAATGGGATAAATGAATAAGTTTTTGGAATTTTTTCATATATATATATATATATACATACATATATATATTTTATTGTAAAGAGGAAGAGTGGAAATTTACATGCAGTATCATAAAAGTAGAAAAAAACATCATGAAGCAAAAATTATGTCACGCAAATGTTGGCCACCAGTTTTTCTACAGTGTACCAGTCTCTAGGAAAATTTCATCATGACTCTCCTGTGTTTAGCGTGGAATCTAACGAATTTCTCGCCGAATGTTCTCCTTCTTGGTTTGTCGGGATAAACTCTTCCCTTGACATAATCCCACAGATAAAAATCCCAAGGGGATAAGTCAGGTGAACAGCCATTCGATGTCACCTCGGAGCTAGACAGCTTACCGGGGAAAAATCTTCTGAGTTGGGACAGCCCAGACAGTTACTCCTTGACAGTAAAGGATGAAGTTCCCGTGGGTTATTTGGGGTGCAATAACGATAATTTTGTTTATTGGCACATCCGTTGAGGTGAAAGTGAGCTTCGTCTGAAGCCAAACCAATGATCGCAGGGTATCCATCAATCATTCTTGATGGTTTCCTCAAAATTCAACCTTCTTTCGAAATCTCGTTCATGTAACTCTTGAACAATAGCAATCTTGTAAGGGTAGAAGCTCAAGTCGTCATGAAGGATAGGTCTGACAGCGCTGTAGGACATCCGAAGAGCTCGATCGTGAAGAATGACAGAGCGACGAAGGCGTCGTTCATAAGCAAGACGAACCACCTCGATGTTAGCAGGTGTTCTTACCGCTCGAGGTGACCCCCTCTGCTTCTTGTTATTCCAAAAGCAGTGTTCTGAAAGTTTGGCCCCCACAACAGAATTGTGTTTCGCGACGGGATCGCCCCACGATAGGGAACGTTAAACCATTGACGAAAACGCCTTTGTGTTAGAATCACCGAGTCATTATTTCTAAAAAACGTCGTGATGACGAACGCACGGTGCTCATAGGTCCACTGCTCCATTGTAACTAAACTTCCACGCAAGGAGAAGCGAATGAGACCAACCCCCACCCACCCGGACCCCCTACCCTCACCTACTCTCATTTAAAAACCGTCAGGTTTCACTGGCGCACCCTCTACTTCATGTCAGATCAAAAGTAATCAAATTTGATCGAGGAATAAGACAAGGAGATACAATTTCCCTGAAACTGTCTATTGCAGTTTTAGAGTATCTGTTCAAAAGTCTTTCCTAGGAAAACATTGGCATTCAAAGAGAAAACAAGGGCATGGTGTGACGGTATGATATTGCCGATGATATTGTTCTCATATCAGACTGCGTTCAAGATGCATTCCAAATATTGCAGGAACTAAATGATGCAGCTAAAAACGTAGGAATCAAGATAAATAAACAAAAGTAGTTTTAGAGTATCTGTTTAAAAGCCTATCCTTGGTAAACAAGGGCATTCAAATTAATAGTGTGAGACTAAATCATCTGAGATTTGCTCATGATATTGTTCTCGTGTCAGCCTGTTTCAGGATATGTTCCAAATGTTGGAGCAACTGAATGAGTCAGCTAAAAATCGACGATGCCAATATTGAACAGATTGATGCTTACAAGTATCTTGGGTAAGAAATACGAATTGACAGAGACAATGAATCGAGCGAAATCT
Organism: Liopterus haemorrhoidalis; assembly: GCA_963971575.1. Lineage (NCBI taxonomy): Eukaryota > Metazoa > Arthropoda > Insecta > Coleoptera > Dytiscidae > Liopterus > Liopterus haemorrhoidalis. Next base: position 35,512,489 of record OZ020621.1, read on the forward strand.
TCAGGAGAATATCAAAGGAATGGGCATAATTTGGTAACCTACAAAACATTTTTAAAAATGATTTCCCGATGTGCCAAAGAAAGAAAGCTTTTGAACTATGTGTTATGCCCATTTAACATACAATGCGGAAACACAGACTTGACCTTCTACAAGATAGCTGCAAGTAACCCAAAAAGGCCAAGGAATGAGCTATGCTCGATATAACGCTAAGGGTAAAAATATCAAATGCTGAAATTCGTCAATAGAAGAAACCAACCGACATTCTTGTAAAATTAGCTACCATTGTGGAAGCGGTAATTTCAGAAATAAAATTGACTAATCTAATTGGTAAGATCAGCATTTTTTGGAAAGGGGGAACTAATGTGGTAGCGGTAATTGCAGAAATAAAATTTCATTATCATTTAAAATAAAATTAGTTCAAAATATTCAAATTATTTAAATATAAAACCTAATCTATTTTAAGATAAACATCCTCAGAGATTAGTTGAGTTACCAGTGACTGTATTTTTTAGTTTAAAGTTGAAAGATAGGGGCGCAATTTACGATAGTATATTATATGATTTGTTTAAATGTTGTCACCGTTTATCTCAAGTACATGGTCAAATGTTTATACAGAAGTTATGTGACCATATATTTTCGTGACGTATTCAAATTATTAGTTTAAAGAAAAGGGCTGCGGAAATCTTGTGAGAGACAAGGAGAGTCGTCAGTAAACCGTCACCGTAAACGGATGAACTTCTCAAGCTTTTGGTTGAGAAACCCAGCATCGTATAGTGGGTCAACCAGAAGTAGTCTGGAATTGGTGAGGACAGTTTTAATGATATAAACGAACCTCGATAACAGGTTGAGCACTGTGAATGTTGTGCGGTGTTTAACGGCTTGTGAGGTAAAACGGTGATTGTGAGGTTTAGAGTGTCTCTCAGGAGATTTCGTAGCAATCATTTAATTGTGGGTTCTAATGTATTCTTTAATTTTAATCTAAACTAAACATTAAACGTAGATAATGTAAAATCGGATTTTAATAGTAAACATATTTTATGTAATGTGGTCAATAAATGCATTATTATTATTATTATTATTAATTCATAAGTCAAATTCCTGTCATAAAGAAACATAATAACCAACCAGCTGACCATTTTAGGGTTTCGGACTTGATCCGCTCGCAAGTTGGGAAACCCAATATGTGGAAGGGCCTTTCCAAGTAAGTGCCATGAAGTACAATAAAAATATTTAAATTCAATTAGCCAACTGTGAATTTCGGCCGATTCTAGAACATCACAACTCCCACACCATGAAATGGAAAGGAGCAGGCCATTTAGCTAGAACAACAGACGATAGATTGACCAAATTCTCGAGTGGAGACCATGAGTAGATAAACGTAGCCGATGAAGACCGCCTACGCGCTGGACTGATGACCTGAAGCGTATATCTAGGAACTGGCTACAAGAAGCTCAAGACCAAGAATATTGGAAATGTTTAAGGGGGAGGGGTATGGTGGGAAGATTTTTTTTTTTAGAAAACTGTTAATAGTAACTTGATTGGGATAATACCTACAGTAAAGAACAACCTTTGAAGAGTATCCAAAAAAATGTTTATTGAAAAATATCGAAAATTAAGCTCGTGACATGAATTTGAAATTTTCGTTCAGGACAAAGAGTTGATTTGCAGTGAGACACATAACTAATGACTGGATCATCTAAAACAAAAAAACCAAAAATATTTTGTTAGTTTATGAGTTTCTTGAGGTAACGCTGTCGAGTTTTTTCAAATATCTAGATTATTTAATTTTTGGTATAAGTTTGAAGTCAAAAAAACGAAAAAAAACGAATTTTTTTTCTTCAAAATTTCTGTTATCAGTTTTAAAAAACTCCATAAAAAAAAATAAGAAAGAAAAAAAATATATCTCGACAGCGTTACCTCAAGAAACTCATAAACTAACGAAATATTTTTGGTTTTTTTGTTTTAGATGATCCAGTCATTAGTTATGTGTCTCACCGCAAATCAACTCTTTGTCCTGAACGAAAATTTCAAATTCATGTCACGAGCTTAATTTTCGATATTTTTCAATAATTTTTTTTTTTTGATACTCTTCAAAAGTTGTTCTTTACTGTAGGTATTATCCCAATCAAGTTACTATTAACAGTTTTCTAAAAAAAAATCTTGAAAATGGGTATAAAATGTGCTGCTTTGACCATATCCCCCCCCCTTAAGGGAGGCCTATATCCGGCAGTGGATGTGAATGGACGAATGATAATGATGAAAGTATCAAAATTCAGTGACGGTATTATTCCGTTGTTAAATTTTAATTCCATGAGACAGAAAAACGTGTATATAGGTTCGCGCGTGCTTTAACTACAAAGACCATACGCATACAAAATTCAAGTTAAAACTCCGTTCGTGAGGCACTGTAGTCTTAAAAATAGATCACATCGAATAATACAAACTCCGCTTCTAACTTTTCTGTCAATCGCATATTTGCAAGTATCAACAACCTCTCGCAGTCTGAAAACTTTCTCGATTTATTTTCAACAAATTTATTTTCTTTCAAAAAATCTATATCTCTCTTTTTTCTTTATATTTAATACTAGCAAACCAGTCACAGAAGTACTGTGAAAGTAATTTATTAATTTAATTGATCAACTAAGTTAGTATTGAGAATATCTAGAACCATATACAGTAGGCAGCAAAAGTATTCGTACAGTTCTAATTTTTTTAAACTAATGTCTTTATTTCACAGTATCCAAATATTTTGATAAAATTTATGACTATTATATTCGTATTATTATTATAAATAAATTTATTACAAAAATTTAGATAAATTTGTTTCCAAAAATATTTATTTATTTCCTATAGCATTTATACAACACAAAATTGCAACGCAAAAGTATTCGTACAGCCTACAATTTTTATTGTCAATAACAAATAAACACTTGGAACAGGCTTTTACTTGCACCTAATGACTCGTCAGTCAGTTTGCTATATATTTAGTATAAATAAAACCATAGAGGACACATATTTTATATTTTTATTAAAATGGGACGAAAATCAAAAGAAACCACTGTTCGTGAGCGTGAAATTGTTATTAAATTATATAATGAAAATAAATCATACAGAAATATAGGAAAAATAATAAATAGAAGCTGTTCAACAGTTCAATACATAATTAAAAAATGAAAACAATGTCTCAAACACCATTAGAAGCGGCCGACCCAAAAAATTAACTGATAGAGAAGAAAGAAGTATTTTGCAAAAAGTTTAACAAAATCCGAAAACAAGTGGTGTTAAACTTGCCGTGGAAGTTAAGGAAATATTTAATAAGAATGTAAGCCCAGATACATTTCGCAGAACAATAAAAAGAGCTGGATTATATGCGCGAGTTGCTCGAAGAAAACCTTACATAAATGAAGTGAATAGAAAGAAAAGATTAGATTTTGCACGACAATATCTAAATGCCCCCAAAGAATTTTGGAAACGAGTAATTTACACAATGAGAGCAAATATAACTTATTTGGCTCCAATGGCCGTCAATTTGTGTGGAGAAAACCAGGCGAGGCACTAAAACAACAAAATCTGCGCGCTACGGTAAAGCATGGCGGTGGATCAGTTATGGTATGGGGTTGTTTGTCGGCGGCTGGCGTTGGCAATTTAGTTATAATTCCTGGGATTATGGATAAAATGGTTTATCTCAATATTTTAAAACAAAATTTAAATGAAAGTGCCGAAAAATTAGGAATTCGCGACGATTATTCGTTTTATCAAGACAATGATCCGAAACATACGGCGAGAGTTGTTAAAGAATGGTTATTGTATAACACCCCTAAAGTGTTACAAACACCTCCCCAGTCACCTGACATCAACCCCATAGAAAATTTATGGCATCAGTTAGAAATTCAGATTAGAAAACATAATATAACAAGGAAATCGGAGTTAGAAAGGATACTGAAGGAAGAATGGCTCAAAATTGACACTAATTTAACAAATAAATTAGTAGAATCCATGTCACGTCGATTACAAGCTGTAATTGAGTCAGACGGCTACCCAACTAAATATTAATTTTGTTTTATAATTCAACATATAACTATTCTATATTATTTTTTTGTTATGTACAAATACTTTTGCGTTGTAATTTTGTGATATATAAATGTTAAAGTAAATAAATAAATATTTTTTGATAGTAATTTATCTAAGTTTTTGTAATAAATTTATTTAGAATAATAATACGGATAAAATAGAGTAATAAATTTTATTAAAATATTTGGATACTCTGAAATAAGGGCATTAGTTTAAAAAAATTAAAACTGTACGAATACTTTTGCTGCCTACTGTATATATCAGTCAATCTAAAGCCCTTATACATCTACACTCATCAAATTATTCTTTTAAAGAAACATTATTTGTGAATCAACCATAACTCTTCAGTAACTTACCTTGCATTGCACTTTCAACAATTTTAATTCTAATGTTTTCGCGTTCCTTTGGTATTGACAGAGCAACATAAAATTATCTATAAGAAAAGATTTGCTCAGATAGAAATAATCCTACATTTTCATTCTGTGACGAAATTGTCTTGATTTCCCGCATGAGACGCATATGGTAGAATTCCGTGGAATATTCGGAAAACTTCTAGTAAGCCATATCCATGGAAACCATGGAAAAATCTATAAATCTTTAGAAAAATATGGAACATTGTAACAATCGGTCAGAGATTACTTGCTAACAAGATGTTTTTATATTTTCAGTCGGTTTGTAAATCTTGTCCAGGCAAGATACTGATAGTTTGTGCCCCCGAGCGAAAAGTATTGTTAGTATTCCGTGTACTAGTGTAATATTTTAAGTGTTAGATAAATGTTACTTTCTGGAACATTCTGCGTTTATATAAGAACCCGAACACGTTACAACACGTTTGTCCGTGTGCCTTGTTGATAGTAACTACAAATTCTGGTAAAATAGGAAACTGTCATTAACGTGAAGCAAATATTCATCTATTTATTTACTTAAGAAAATACATTCGTATTCGTATAATTTTTATATACGAATATAAATGCACTATATAATATTATATAATAAAAAGTTTAGTCCTAGAAGTGAGGAAGTTTCTAAAAGTTAAAGCAGCAAAGGAGGCCTTGATTTAATATTCTCGGACCGTGTTGTACGCCGACAAGCAAAATTGCAGCATTTGGGAGTGAAGAAAATTCACAAGCCATTATTCAGACGCCTTTACATCCACAAAAAGTTACTGTTTGGTATGTTTTATGGGCTGGTGGAATCAGTGGTCCTTCTTTCTTCAAAAATGAGGCCGGCCAGAGCGTTACAGTCAATGGAGACCACTATTACTGACTTTTTCGTTCCCCAATTGAATGCATTTATGTGGAAGAGCTGTGGTTTCAACAAGACAGCGCAACATGCCACACAGCGCTTGCCTAAATCAATTTATTGAAGGAAATATGATGAGCGCATAATTTCGCGTAATGGACATATGAATTGGCCTCCAAGATCGTGTGATTTAAAACCTTTGAATTATTTTTTGTGGTATTTCATTCACCATTAATTAGAATGGCACCAAAGATGCGGCGAAATATTTTATTTTCAAAAACTATGAGGTGTTTTCGATCTCGTTTTGGTAAGGTATAAGTTTGGGACGTACTATAACTTGGTATAACTTGATCTTGTTGTATATTTACTTACTTTAATTATTGTTATCATCGGTTTTATGCATATTTTTTGTCATGCATATACGGCAATATGTTTATTAAATATAATTTTAGTACTGATAAAAAATTCGATTCATTAAATATGGCATCTGATGGATATTGAATGGATTTTTCCAAAATTTGTTTTAGTATTATTTTTTGTATGGTATAAAGAGGTTTTGAAATAGTATTATATGTACCTTCACATCCTATAATGCCGTAGTTCAATACTGATTGAACAAAGCTGTAGTATATTGTGAACAGAGATTATTGTTGTTTGTAATTTTTTATATATGCTATTCATGTGTGTGTTCCTGTAAATGTTCATCAATCCTAAATATTTGAATTGTTTAGTTGAACTAATATGTTAATAGGTACAATGATTTTTATTACAAACTGAATCATGTAGCTTATTTATATAAAGCCTATTCGAGCGAGTGCATTCCAAATTGTATAAACATGTTTTGTTTTTCTATGTATTTCGAGATTGTAAATTGGCTTTCAACCAGTTGTTTAAAGTATGTAAATCTTGTTTTGCTTTAATTTTTAATTCAGACCAATTAGAGGCATTTACAAACAAAGCTGTGTCGTCCGCATAAGCTAAAATATCCCCATTTAATTCAGTTTGAAATAAGTCATTAATATATATTATAGAACGCTTTATAGCGTTTATGATAATATCAATTAAAACACACAAATCCAAGCACATATAAGCATTTATTACTACGTCTATTTAAGGATGCATGTTCATTTTCTTGCGATTTCCAAAATCGAGACAATGATTGCATTTTATGTCTGGACACCAGCTTTATGCTTCAGCTTTTCTTTTTCGCGAGGATCAAGTGCACATGACTTTATATCTTCAAAGAATGCATTATTAATCCAGAGTTTACCTTTACGAGGATCCTCATTTTCAGGGAAATAATTATTAAAATTTTCAGTTAATGCTCTTAAATGTTGACTTATTATGCTGAATATGACTTTCTGGTTGACATCAGCAGCGATCGAAAATTCTTCCAAAAGTGGAAACGTTTCTATATCTTCCTCTTCTAATCAATTATTTCAAAGAGCTATAGTGCGTTCAAAGGTGAGTTTGCAGTATAGCTCTTATGGCAAATGGGAGCGGTGTTGCAAAATGTTGTAAAAGTGTCAAATGTGTCAATTATAATAATATGAAAAATTCGTATGATTTACAAAAATCAACTCCTATAAAACTCAAAATAACACTCAACAAAAACAAATGGCCATTTGTAGAATACTGCGTCTTCACAGATCAGCGCGTTTTAGAGCTGGCAACGTCGACAACCAAGAAAAGGATAGCATCATTGTGTAAACCCATTAGAGAGTATGAAAAAGAACTACTTCATATGCCCTGTACTGCAGACTCAACTTTGAACGCACTATAGCTTCTTTTTGAATGTATCCATTTTGATTTCTTAAATTAAAAATATTTGTATGTGACCCCTGCAGAGAAATGTTAACTTCATTGGGCTGAATATGTCCGCCATGTAAGCAAGTCCCAGCACTCAAATGCACAGCAAAATTTTGAAACACGATCTAAAGAAATATGAATATGAATAGTCACGAAAGGCCTTGTATTGGGGCTAGCTAATATTAAATAAATCTTAGTTTGGAGAAAAGTTATCTTCTGCGTCAACTAAAAAAATGTGATATATACTCGTGAACAGAGTGTGCATCTACATGATTCGGTCGAAATATTTCGCGGACCGGCAGGAATTTTCTGCGGACCACGGGTTGAAGAACACTATTAAATAATATGAGTCCAAGAACTGTTCCTTGTGGATCACTGCATTCTATTATTCCCTCTTTACTTATTTCTCTGTTGACGGCTGTAGTTTGTGTTCTAACTACTAAAAACCAAATTTATCTAATTTCTGGAGCAGAATTTCATCGTATACTGTAGCGAATACTTTCTAAAAATATTGTCAAACAAATGAATGACAGAATGACACATGGCTTCTATATGTATAATTTAGTATTGTATTATGAACATTGTCCAAGTAAAAATAATATGAATAATTTGTACAGTCTGTTTCAAACGCTTAGGCGGAACTAAATGGGAATTTCGTTCTTTTAAGTTGTCACGACAAGGGACCTTTCTTGGGTTATTTCATTTTTCACGTTGGAATGTCAATATTTAAAATTACAACAATGAAACCATGGAAACGAATGACCTATGTCAAAATTAAATTATTTTTTTATATATTTTAATGACAAAAAAATAAATAAATGGGAAATTTGTTTTAAGAATTACACAAAAAATCAAAATATAAAGAAAATGACATTAACCTTAACCAAAAAATGTTTATTGTAAGTATGATTTACAAAGCTTAAACAAAACGGCCGAAAAGCACGATTTAAGCGATGAAAGTAACTAAATTGCAAAATCTAGTTCCACCTAAGCGTTTGAAACACACTGTAATATTTGTTAGTTTGTTACCAGTGCCTAGTTATAATTAAGCAATCTTTGCTTGTTGTAAGGCCAAAATTATATGTGCACTTTTTAATTTATTTATTTTATTGTTTCAGGAATCTTCAACACACACAAGTGCCGTAAAATATCAAACCAGTGATAGTGAAACTTTTAAAATGACGGACAGTGAAGGAATAAGAGACCATAGACAGTTGCTGGATTGGTCGGAGGCGGGTGCTCGTAACGGCACAAATGAAACCGGAAGTGATGAGTTACCGATAGATATGCGTTTTAATGAAGGACATGTGGTTTCGATTGTCGCGTATAGTATATTAATGGTGATATCCGCGATAGGTAATATCACAGTACTTATATTGCTAGTGAAAAGAAGAAGGAAGACACCAAGCAGAATCAATTTAATGTTGATGCACTTGGCGATTGCCGATTTATTAGTAAGTGAATTGTATTATAGAACTCTATATAAAGTACACATCACAAACGAGGGATGGTTGAAAAGTAATCGGCCTAGGCAAGAAAACATAACTTTTTCGGCAAAACTCAATTTATTTCTCAACATAGTCTCCTTTTAAACTATACACTTCGTCCAACGATTCTCAAATTTTTCGATGCCGTCCAAATAATACGATTTCTCGAAGCCCTCAAAATAGACCTCTATTTCAGCGATGACCTCCTCATTCGACCTGAACTTACCACAGAGCCAGTTCTTAAAGTTTGGAAATAAATAATAGTCGCATGGGGTCAGATCTGACGAATATGGTGAATGAAGAACCAATTCGTGGCGCGATTCATGGAGTTTTACCATTGCTACTGTGCACTTGTGGATCGGTGCGTTGTCCTGGTGGAACAGCACTGTTTTATTTGCCAATTGTCCAACAGCTCTGCATAATACACGCCCATAATCGTTTTTTCCTTTTCGAGGTAGTCGATATGAATCATACACCTTGGCCTTCTTCGGCTTCGATTCGTCTGGAGTAGTCCATTGTTCCGACTGTTCCTTGGTCTCTGGTTCGTTGTGATGGATCCATGTTTCGTCCACGGTTACGAAACGGCCCAAATGTCCTTCTTCTCGCAGTTGAACATCGCCAAACATTCCTTCGAAATAGTCTGACGATCGCGTTTGTTGTCGACTGAGAGCAAATGCGGCACCCATCTGGCAGAGAGCTTGCTCATTCCCAAATATTCATGCAAAATGTTGAGTACCCATTCGGTTGAGATGCCCAAAGACTCAGCTATCCCGTGTTTAGACCGCGTCGTCGATTGTTGATTATCATTCCATGGATTTTATCGAACATTTCTGGTGTGGTGACCTCTTTTGGACTGCTGGACGTTTTACGAAGGTGCAGAGTCGCCAGTAATATTGTTCAATTCGGTGTTGATTTCATTGTTCGTTTTCTTTTTCTAAAACAAGTATCTAATCACTGCACGATATTCGAATTTATTCATTTTTGTAAAAATACAAAATTTATTCGCTTTCAATGACTGTCAAACACAAACTACTCAATTTTTCAACCGTCCCTCGTATATACCATTGATATAAAGTTGGTCGTATCCGTTAATTGTTTATTTTGGAAGGATTGTACAAGTTTCGGATATAAATAATACAAGTAAATAGCTTGAAAATTTCTTCTTCAGAGCTACACAGATAAAAATCAGAAATTATGGATTTTCAAATCCATATCTGCACAAATCTATTATTAGAATATACCTGATTTCGAAAAGTACGATCATTGTTCGGTGATTAAATAGTTTAGTCGTGGTTTGTAAATTAAAATAAAATAGCAAGTCAGTAGATAAAATAAATAAAAATAGAATAAGGTAAATAAAGAAATGAATAATTCAAATCACACAATTTCTTTGATTAGTATTTTATTTTATGATTTCAAATCAGGCCAGCTTTATTTAGTTGAATTATTTATGTCCGAAACTCGAACTTTTCAACAATTCCTCTTTACTGAAAGCCAAATTTTTCAGGAGATAGAAAATTGTAAAATTCCTGGTTTTTAAAATACAGTAGAACCTCGTTAATCCGGATTAATGGTGATGATAATTATCCAGTCTTGTTTCTTTATCACTCGAAACGTTTGTTGTAGAAATTGGTTTAAAATGCTTGTTTATATTCTCTTGGGACACTTTGGAGTGCATTTCCTTCATTAATAATAATTCTCAGAGGTATCTTAAGTGGTAATAGTACGTCGTTAGGTTTTCATCGTCACTTCTTTCAATAAATCAATTTACGTAGTGTAAGTGTTCTTTTACGTCACTCAGCTTTATTTTTGGCAACTTGCTGGTCCCTTCTTCGCTTTCTCCTCTTTCGTCCTGAGAGCTATATTTCCACAAGTTTTGTTTTCTTTTTACTGTCCGTATTACTGGAGTCTGGATTAATGAGATTCAAATGTATTCGTTACAACTTTTCTGTAATATTCTACAAATTTAAAAACGTAATCTTACGTATAAGGAATCAATAAAATACGCAGTTCATGGAATTGATTCCAAGGATATCTAAACCAATTTATTTAACCCTTTATATGTCAAAAGGAATAAATAAGAGGTTTCATATGAACTTCAACGATGTACTCCATGAACTCAAGTGGTCCTGAAACTTGACGAAGGGATTTACATATATTTTGAAGAGATGGAGAGTGACAGTCAACCAGTCAGATAGACATTCAGTTAGATAAAAGAAAAACTAAGAAAAAAAAAAAACAAACTATTATATATGTTAGCAAAGCTGTTGGGCAGCGTCATCCTTCCGCCCCGCGGAGAACTGATTCCGGCCGTGATGCCTGCGTTGGCAAAACTGGGAAAAAGTTCATAATGAAGTGTAGTGGACGACAGACATCTTGACCACTAGATCTACCATGTGCTTAACCTTTTTTGTTGTAATTTTGGTACGAATAAATATAGTTCAATAAAGTAATTTTTACCATGAGTGTCCGTTTTTAACACGCCCACTCTGTCTATTGCTGACATATATATATATATATATATATATATATATATATATATATATATATATATATATATATATATATATATATATAATCAGAAAGTCTTCTACCATTTGGTGTAGAGATTGTTCTTCTCAATCTAATTCTTTTATGAAGTTCTTGCGCCACTCTATCTTATTGTAAGCCTTATTTTCTGCTTCTTCCTATGTCAGCCCTTTCTTATCTAGGATTTGTGACACTGTTTGGTATCATGTTTTATGCGGTCTTCCTCTTGGTGTACTACCTGAAATTATGGCTAGCCATATATTTTTTGTCAGTCTTATTGATTCATTCTTGTGATGTGTCCATACCATCTTAATTTCTGTCTATCTATTTTTTTTTCTACTGCTTCTATCTGTAGCTCTTCTCGTATTGTTTCACTTCTTATTCTGTCAATTTTAGTGAAACCCTTAACTCTTCTTAAAAATTTCATTTCTGCAGCTTGAACTTTGCTCTAGAGCCGATCGGAAAGTACCCAGAACTCTCAATCATACGTTAATGTGGGTAGGTAAATCGTTTTGTATACTAGAAGTTTTGTGTTGTTACTTATTTCTTATTTATTATGATTTTATTCAGGGCCTGGAATACATTTGCTGAATCTTTAATTCTACTGTTGATTTTTTCTTCGTATCCCCCTTTGCTCTCTAATATGACTAAATACTTAAAGCTGCTGACCTGAAAAAATATAGACATACCGAGTAAAATATATAGACGGAGAGAGACAAATACATAGGTGTGACCATGGACAGACCTGATTACGGGAAACAGATAGATTGTTTCTCGTTCATGTTTATAGTCCCTCTTTATGCTTCTTTCCCTGAACCCTATCCTTTCTTTCTCACTCTCTGTCCCTCTTTGTATATTTCCGTTTTACCTTTCGATTAATTTCGTCTCTTCATCTTGCATATCTCCACACGGACTGCGAACGTTGCGCAATAGCAAATAGACACGGGATATAGCAATCTGACCTGATTCATATGTCAATTCAGAGTTGATTGTCGTTGAGCTTGTTTCGAATTATTCTCAGGAGTTTATTGAACGGATATCAACAGGTGAAACAGTAAATAAGCATTTTTAGCTTTGGGTTGTGAAGCGAGCCAAAAAAGTAGAAACGTTCTGAAATATAAAATACATAGTGGATATTTAATCTAAACAACACACCAGCTCACACTTATTTTATGACAGTTTTCTGGCCTGCATATCTTCTGTGATGGTGCTGTACTACCATCTTAGGCCGCGAACATACAGAAAGCCAGCACCGGCTTTACTGGCAACAATCGCTGATCTGCCGCAGTATCTGTCCATGTTTTTAAATATAACCGCACACACTGTGTACTGTTCGGCGCCGGTTGGTGTCGGCTACCGAAACGTTTAAGCAGTTTAAGCAGCTTGTTGTCAGCGCCGAAACAAAAAAATATATTTAAAAAATCTTGCATTATCTTCTTTTAATTGAGGAAAAAGATGGTGGTATTGCCCATATTTACGTCTCTCTTGGTTTATTGCATGTATACCTTTTCTTTTTGCTTCCATTTTTAAATATAGTGATTCTGCTAGAAACAACTCATTCAAAGATTAATCAGAACTCGCAATTTTCACTTATTTCAACATATAATTGAGCCAATATACGAAAGAGTAGCTATAGACTTTTAAAACTAGCGTTCACTCTATGCTAGCCCAATATAATTAAAAAATGTAATAAATAGGAAAAAAATAAATAAAAACTTCAATATACAGGATATGTCATCTGTCAGTGTCACATACAATATCAGCGTTTAGCGTGTTGTCAACCAGTAACCCAGTACGCTTGTTTTCGGTACCGATTGTCAGCGCTGATTTACCAGCTTTCTGTATGTTCGCGGCCTTAGACATTCCTATGGTATTGTCCCAACACCGGTTATACAGTACGTCTATTCTGATTAAAAAAGAAAATATATATATCAGTGGTGGAAAACTCCAATGCTGAATTTATTGGAATTACTCCTTCCCACCTCGAGGTTACTGACAGCCACTAAACCGAGCATAACCCTCCTGGATATCGAGACCAGACAGATATTTGTGATCGAATTCTCATGTCCAACTGAGAAAAATGTCCCTCTCAAGGAGGAGAAAGAGGTCCAAGTATAACGATCTCTTGTTCGAGCTTAGAAAGCTGTATCCAGGGTATAAAGTTAAGCTTGTAGTCCTGATAGTTGGTGTTTTGGATGGTATGAAAGTCGAAGAGAAATCGAATCCAGTCCCGCCTGCAGATCTTCTGCCACCTCTTTGATCTGCAGGATGCAGAAAGCAGTGTTGCTCGGGTCACTCCGCGTTGTGCGGGCATGGAATCTAGCGTTATTTTCGTATCTGAATATCGACGGGGGCTGGGATGCAGCCGTGTGTATTTAACTACACTAGTCTCTAATATGACGTTGCTCAAGAGGTTGCTGAAGTTAAAGAAGGTTGCGATTAGTAGACGTTTGTCAAGACAAACCCAATAATAATAATAAAATTATTGCCATAAAGAAAAAATATCAAGAAAAGTCCCATATATCGGAGACAATTCCACCCTAATGCAGGATAATGCGCGCCAACACATCGCCCACTGTGCAACAGATTTTTTAAATCAAGTGGGTATAATAACAATGGGTTGGCCAGCGCGCTCCCCTGATCTCAACCCGATTGAAAATTATTCCAAAAAACATCGTACTAGAAGATTACCTCAGAGAAATTAACAATATGTCCACTACAGGGAAAATAATTAGATTTTTATGTCTGTTCCTTTAAATTTGCCGGCGTGTGTATAATAATTAAATCTCCGTAATATCATGTGAATAAGAGTTTACCGATATCACTTTTATGTCTTTCACGAATATTTTGCAGGCCACAAAAGCTTGTTCTTTGAATGTGTAACAATTAATGGATTTACTTCAAATTATAACAAAATTTCATCTGGAGTTCCCCAGGGTTCGCACCTAGGGCCTTTACTATTCAACATTTTTATAAATGATATTTACTTCTGTTTTCAAAGTTCAAAATTCCTCTTATATGCTGATGATTTAAAAATTTTCAAACAGATTACATCACACAATGATTGTGTTAAAATACAAGAGGATGTCAACCGGTTAATTAAATATTGTAAAGAAAATAAACTTAAATTAAACATATCTAAATGTTTTCATATAACTTTTTCGCGTAATAGATACATATTTGAATTTAATTATAATATTAATGATAAAACCCTGGTTAAAGTTAATACAATTAAAGACTTAGGCGTCACTATCGATTCGAAATTAATATTTAATGTTCATATTAATAATATCATTCAAAAATCTTATAAGATGCTCGGATTTCTAATTAGAACTGGTAGGATATTTACTAATCCAAAAACGCTTCTATTACTATATTTTTCTTTAATTAGAAGTCAACTTGAATATGCTTCATCCTGTTGGAACCCTCAGTATGATGTATGCAGTGTGATATAAAACGTATGGAAAGTATTCAAAATAAGTTTGCTAATTTTATCAGTTACAAATTTCCAGATACTGAATTTAATTTAAAAACATTGGAGCACAGAAGACGTGTCATTGACTGTATGTTCTTGCATAAAATTTTGAATAATGAAGTAGATTGTCCTGACCTGTTGTCTAAGTTTGGTATTCGCACACCCAACTATAATACCAGAATCAATGACATATTTTATTTATCACATATTAATACTAATTCTGCCATGAATTCTCCGGTTGTGCGAATGTCTTTGTTATACAACAGTGTATGTAAAAATGTACGTACACCGGATATTTTTTGTAATAACCTAACTACATTCAAAAATATTATCAACGATGTAATTTAAATTATTGTTTTAATCTTAAGTTACCCTCTTTTCATGAACTATTTATGTTGTTATTATTATTAATGATATTACTATTATTTTTATAATTATTTGTATTATTTTACATTTTTTTTTTTTATAATTATTTTGATGCTTTTTGTTATTTGTTACTGCTACTTTAAATTAATGTAATTATTCTTTATATTTGTGCCGCACTATTATTGAGCAGTTGCCTGTTGTGTGGCCCTATTGTAATAAATAAATAAATGTTCTTT